>CAKAOI010050184.1:0-16311 GCA_916701655.1 Sebastiscus albofasciatus | reverse complement strand
ACACACACACGCACACACACACCACCCCCCCTTTTCAACACACAACCACTCAAAGCAACAAGACCTCCAATTCAAACATAAGAATGACTTTGAATTTTTTTTTTTAATTAGGATTTGCAAAAATATGACAGTGTTAGTGTTTGTTTTGTGTGGTCAGCGCAGTGCGCACGTTGGAAATCTGCCTTTTCTTACCTCCTTTTCACCCCCCACAAGTGCCATTTTATACGTATAAGGGTTTAAATGTGTTGAGAAAAGTTACACGAACTTCACTGTAGCATCTGGGTTGTCACTTGTAAAAAACACATCAAAATAACTGTTGTTCCAAACAGGTCAAAGGCATGAATGTCATTTTATATTTGACCATTTTAGGTAATAAAATACAAATAAAAAAAGAAATTCGCCCCAGCATAAACCAGTATGCCACTTCGGGGTCACTGCTTTTATGTAGAAAGAAAATAATCCAGAAGTCAATTTGCAAAAGAAATTATACTCAAAAATATTGAAAGATATAAGGAACTAAACGTATGTATTGTCTTAATGTATTGCCCATGTGACATCTATGCTGTGAGATAGTGTACATCTACATTAATGTCATATGTAAAACACAGCTCATAGGCCGGATAATGTATATAAAACAATATAAAATATTCTACAAATTACCATCTATACACTGAATAACAGGTGTGCATTGTGCCAAAGTGTTTACTCACTTAATCTTAAGTCACTTCACTATTAATGAAAATAGCTTTAGTGACAAACATTACACATGAAGCCCAGTCCAACAAGTGTAAAAAGTTATTATGGAGGTTTTGGAGCTGCATCTTATTCCCACACATGCTCAATATGACTATTAATCATTATTCAAGCAGACAGGACCCTCATACATGGAGAGGTGTAACAATGCTCGAGGTGTCCATCGCTTTATTCGTTTTGGTTGTTTTTAATCATCTTAATTTTGCAGGCAGACTTTGAAGTCGTATATGGATCAGCATCACCTATATGTGGCCCTCTATACCCATACATTGTCTTTGTGGCTGTATGATGTGGTTGTATCCCTCATGTGCTTATACACAATCAATAATAAACAGACCCTCGACCATTTCTAAATCCCTACATCCGTGTGCATCGTTTTAAACGCTCTGAAACGCGTCCTCATAGTCATGTGTGGTTTTATTGGGGGGCCTTGCACTTATGACCTCAGTGTTTTCCCAACTGATTGTGCTGTTTGTTGGTTTCAGCTGTACTGAAGCTGCATTTTGTGCTCTTTTTTTTACAACGTCCTACTGTATCTGTGCAAAAAAAGAGCATCAGTTATTGATCATCACAGATTTGGCAAAAAACGGTTATGTGCTCTCTATCCTTATAATAAATGTTTAACCATTACGGTCCTTTGACAAAACTATCACACAGGATAAATTTAAAATCTGTGGATTATTCAATTTGGATTAAAATAGAAAAAAAGTCAGATAGAATTTAAATATTCCAACATCACTAATTATCTGTTGCAAAGCATTAGATTACAGTAAGACGGGCTGCTAATGCGCAAATGCATCCATTACCTGAAAAGACATGTTTAATAATGATGTGATTATGTAATTCTTTTACATGTTTTTCAATAATTTAACAGATTATGCATATTTTGCTGCCAAAATAAGAAAATACTTTGAATAATTGGAAATGAAAAATAAATGTTACTTGGCTTCACGTGAAATGATTAATTAGCATGAACTTTATGCACCCATGAGAGGATTAAGTTCAATGTTATTATTATGTAAGGTTATTTCACAAAGCTGACTGACTGTGTAGTTTGTCCTGGAATAAAGTGGCCTACATTTGCAATACATCATTTATTTTATATCAGTTTCCATTACAATCCCCTTTACATCAATAATGCTGCTTTGATAAATCACATTGTATGTCATCTTAACATTTCCTCTCTGCAGTATTTTCTTGCACACACATCATTCTTACCGGTGCATGAGATTTTTTTACGCATATCTATAATATTTGCATCTGGCAAGTATTGTGGCTAAAACTGCGTAAAAGATGGGCACCGGTGGGTCTCCTTGTTCAGCCTTTTAATCCGGTGACACTATCGCTGAGACAAAACAGCCTGCTATCGATCTTTTCATTATGTGTTCAAACAACAAATAGCTTTGCAGGTGAGGTGAACAGAAAAAAAAACGCTCCCATGTCCAAGCGGTTCCACAAACCAGCCTGTTAAACTACTATCTGGTGTACAAATCAGTGAGGACAGCTAGGAAAACGTGGGGGACGAGTCTCATAATCGGCTGATAACGTGGAGAAAAGATGCGATTGTGCACTAGTTAAAAAAAGTTCTGGCACTATATGGTCTGAAGTTAACGCTCATGTGGCGTGACATAGAGATTTTAAGCCTTGCATTCAGTGCCATGCGTAAAGGAGGAGAAGTGAGAAATAAATGTTGTACTTGCCTTATCGGTGGCTGCTTTTATCCAGGTAGAAAGCTGCTGCTCCTCCACTGGTAACCGCCGTCGCTGGTGCTTCTTCTTTTAATGTCCTGCTGTCCACTTTCTCCTTTTTCTCTCGCCGTTTTCCCAGCTTTTCTATTAGAGCCCCTCTATAACCTGCTCCCATTCGCTGCTCCTCTCACTCTCCTCTCCTCTCCTCTCTTCTCTTCTCCTGCAGCGGAGCTCCAATCTGTGAAGTTAAATCTTAATGATACACTTACAGAAAAAAATCTTTGTCCGATTTAATCTTATTGGTTTCACCTTTTACAAAGAGCTAGAGATATGTGTTCCAGTGGAGTGTCCGAGACATGGACGTGGAGAGAGAGCTCTCTCTTGTTGAATACTTAAAAAACAACCCATCCCTCCTATGCGTTTCCAAAAGGGGGCACTTGCATATTTACGCTCCGTTATATCTGCTAATATCTTTTATGTGGTTAAACATCTGTATGCAACAACTTAGTTTATTTGTATTAAATAAGAATTTGATGTATTATGAATGGTTATTCTTTTCCAAACATGGTGTATTACCATGTTTTGGAGATGTTTTACGCACACCGTTTTTGACTTAATATTCCATCTAAATCACATGCAATCAAATTGCTTGTTCACTTTTGGGACTATTGTTATTTAGTTATAATATAATATACATTTATTTAGCGTTCTTTGAAAGTTTTTATTTCCTATACAACTTTAACATCAAAAGATTTATACTTTTGAGAAAGTACAAAAAAAGACGAGCTGAAACGGTGCGTAATATTAGGGCTGATTTTTTTTTTAAATAAACTTTTAAGTTTTAAAAATTCATGTTTGATGACTTGTGCATGCATTAATATGAGGCTGTAATTGTACAACGTACGCTAGATGGCAGCGCGATCCAGACATTTTTGAGTTGGAGAGGCAGTAAGCCTGCAGAAAACCCTGATACAAAAAAAGCCGGAATCCCCCATGCAAATTCCCAGCAACTTCAACATGATTTTGAATTACTGTCATTATTAAGACATAATGTGACACCAGCTCAGTGATTGTGGAGACTATAGGACCTCGGTAATTATTGAATATTGCTTATTGCTCCGTCTAATTTTAGAGAATAACGGCGGCTGGCTCTGCATCCCCGTATATGTATAACACACCGTGTTTTATGCATCATAAAATCCTCCCTTTATAAGCTCGTTTTAACTAAATTGTAAGTTTTAATCAGCGAGACTGTGCAGATTACACACGAGGATGTACCGCAATGCGCATGCCAAAGACAAAAACAACGTGCGAACATGTAAATCCGCTTCAAAACAATAATGACATCCGTTCATTTTATAATAAAGATACGAGTCCGGAGACAAACCATTTTGAAACTTTGGGGAAATTTCTCAACCAGAGTCCCTCTGTTTCGCCTCTGCGCACAGTTTTTTGGGGTTTTATTTGTCGTGCGTAAAAGCTTTTGTCCATGCACCCTTTTGCCTTTACCCCGCTTTTTCTGCTTATTCTATTCAGGGGTTTCTTCCTCTTTTTTGGTGACAATAGACGGCCCATACTAATCAGGTTTCAAAGTAAATAGCAGCAATGTAAATTGTGCCTGTCAGAGCCCCCCAGCACCCTCCATCCAGCAGCCCTAGATTGCAACACTGCAAAAAATATCCATCCCCTTAGACATCAGCCAGCTCAGTGTTGAGTCTGGAAATCTTGGATTTACCAAAAACAGGAATCTTCCATCGCAGCGTGATGATTCCACTTGTTTCCAAAAGCCAAATCGACCCATCACTTATAAATGTTATCACATCGATTGTTAATTTCTAAAGGGAATATCTCCCTATTGCACATTCCCTCTTTATTTGACCATATTGACTCCTAAATATTCTACAAAGGACTGCAATTGGAAACAATTCTATAAACTGCACTTGTGATATTTTTTATTCTACTGTGTGTTTCAGAAAAAAAATATCAAGATTTTGAACACGAGACCCAGTCAGACTTCTCGAGATGGACATTTTTTGCAGTGAATGAACGGAGGGGGACTCTAACCAATGGAGAGAAAGAGAGGGCTTGGCTATAACCTTAGCCTCCCATTTTCCTCTCTCTCCCTATCTCCCCCCTCTCCTCCTCTCCTCCTCTCCTCCTCCTCTATGCAGGGCTCTGGCCAGTCAGTCGCCTTTGATTATCAGTCTCCAGCAGCCCCTCTCTTGGCTCCTTGACATGAGCACCATATAAGGCGCAGCGATCTCCATAGAAACGTGTCAGTTTCAATAGTAGTGTCAAAGTTCACTATATACAGACATTCGCGCAGATCCCCCGTTTCGGAAACATTGCTCTGCTGGTCCTCCCGTTTAAAGCGCATTCATTTTTTGGGTCTCTCCTTCTTCTTGCATATTCTATTAGTTGTTGCTGTTGGTTCTTCTTTTTTTATCTTTTTCCTCTCTCTTCGGTATCTCTCCATTCCCTCCCTGCTGGAGAGAGGTGGTGAAACTATACATGGGCACTTCTTCTTCTTCATTCGGCGGCGACGCGGTTTCCTTTCGCTGCTGCTCAATGGGCGAAGAGATGATGAGGCTTATTTAAAAGAATATAGATGTAAAAAAATCCGGCTCTTCAGTGTTTTTTTTCCTCTCCTGACGAAGACGGGAGTGTTTGAGGAGGCAAAGGGGAAGAAAAAGAGAAAGGAATTTATTCTCCTGCAGCACACTTTGGATCGCGTGTCTTTCCAGGCAAAAAGGTTTTTTTTTTACTCGCTCCTGCGTCCATGTGAATCGCTCCTTCCTTTCCTTTCCTTTGTGGCTATTTTATATCAAAACTGCAATTTGCTAACGACTGGACTCTGGTTCTCCTTCAAGATTAGGGATTCCTGAATGGCTGTCTGCAATTTACCTTGGAACTGGCCTCCCGATACTTGCATATCCTGATCGGGTGTCTATTCAATTGAATGTATTGATCGCGTTTTACTCTCCTTCTTATTTCTACCCCATATGAGATTGCGTGCTCCGATTTGACTTTGCACTCTTTTTTTTGGTGAGATCTCGTGTTTTTTTTCCTCTTCCTTCTATATACTCCTTCTACAAAACCACCGGCGATCATTTCGCTTTATAGCACTTTCAGGGGCCGAGATATGGCAATGGTAGTTAGCGTCTGGAGAGATCCGCAGGAAGACGTGGCCGGAGGACCTCCGAGCGGCCCCAACCCAGCAGCGCAGCCGGCGAGGGAGCAGCAGCAGGCGGCGTCGGCGGCTCCGCACACCCCGCAGACACCCAGCCAGCCGGGACCCCCGTCCACACCGGGGACCGCCGGGGAGAAGGGGAGTCAAAATAGTGGACAGCAGCATATTGAATGTGTGGTTTGCGGAGACAAATCGAGCGGCAAACACTATGGCCAGTTCACCTGCGAGGGATGCAAAAGTTTCTTCAAGAGGAGTGTACGCAGGAACTTAACATACTCGTGTCGTGCCAATAGGAACTGTCCCATTGACCAGCACCACCGAAATCAGTGCCAATACTGCCGGCTGAAGAAATGTTTAAAAGTGGGAATGCGGCGGGAAGGTGAATATATTTTATAAGCCATGCATACTCATGATTATACGCATCCTAGTATAGTAGCAGACGAAACAGGGGCTGCCATGTTGCATTAAGGTCATATGGCTGGGCATATACTGCAGTATCCATCCATGTTTTTAGGGATGTTTGCATGAATGGTTAGTCTTGACTATGTAAGAGAAAGAGAGGTAAAAAGGCCAGTGCAGCAGCAGCAGCAGCAAATGCTTGTGAATGCAGGTCGCCTTGAACAAAGCAGCTCGTATAGCTGACCCTTTTATTTTGTTTTTCTTGCAGAAATTCTACTATTATACAAGCAAATGCATTCAGTCCAACAGGCCTTTTTTACGCATAGGATTTAGAGCAGAAGAGCGTTGTGTGTATGTATGTGTGTGTGTGTGTATGTCTGTCTGTCTGTGTATGTATGTGTGTGTGTGTGTGTGTGTGTGTACAAAGCTAATAGTCCCTTCTATAAGTCTGTGCAGAATTTATAATTGTACAGAAGGGTTTGTAATGTGTGTGAATGTAAAATGAGCATAAAACAAACCCACGTCTCCCTCTAGCTCCTTATGCTGACTAGACAGCCTCAGACACACTGAATAACGCCGCTGAAGTTGTTCATGGCTCATTGTTTTTGCCTGCTGCATTACAGGGCCGTGTAACTTTCCTCTCCGTGTCAAGTGTTTTATTCCAATTCATGCAAACACCCCTTATTTAAAATCGACGATTTGCAGTATAAACTACAAGCCCCATGCATAATGCAACCATGAGTTACATTAATATTTTATTTTTTTTTATAATATTAATCAATAGCTGAATTCCTTTTATTCCCAGCTGACCTTATGATGTGGGCAAAATGTGTAAATGTGATTGCATTAAACTGCAATTATCAATCATATTTGTAATATGTTTGGCCACAATGAGTAATTTATTAATATAAACAAAAGCCCACGTAAAAAATGTAGTGGTAAAGTAATAATAAGTAGGAGGCTGGCTGTGTGCAATATGCAATTACGCACTGGAAATACTCACAATAATAGTACAATTTGCTAAATGTTCCTTTTGTATATAGCAGAAAATGTGTGTGTGTGCTGTATAAAAGTGTCATTTTGCATACAGCACCATGTAGTGTAAATACAAACAAGGTTACAGCACATCTGTTTAGATGTTTATCGATATAATAATTTGCTCATACACTATAGTCAATATGTTTTTGGGGAAAAAAAAGCGTGCTGGATTTTAGATTTCAGTGCCTTTTTTTTACTGCAGGAGAACACACACACTTAGCCTTGGTTTTACTACTCATGAACAATGTTTATCAGTCATGGATGCACATTTCCTCTTTTTTCTCTTTCTTTTTGTTAGCGGTTCAGCGAGGACGAATGCCTCCAACTCAGCCCAACCCAGGCCAGTACGCGCTGACGAACGGAGACCCTCTGAACGGCCACTGCTATCTGTCCGGATACATCTCGTTACTGCTGCGGGCAGAGCCTTATCCGACGTCCCGGTACGGCAGCCAGTGCATGCAGCCCAACAATATCATGGGCATCGAGAACATCTGCGAGCTGGCGGCTCGTTTGCTCTTCAGCGCCGTGGAGTGGGCGAGAAACATCCCTTTCTTTCCCGACCTGCAGATCACCGACCAGGTGTCCCTTCTCAGGCTGACGTGGAGCGAGTTGTTTGTGCTTAACGCGGCCCAGTGCTCCATGCCTCTGCATGTGGCTCCTCTGCTGGCCGCGGCGGGCCTCCACGCCTCTCCGATGTCCGCGGACCGCGTCGTGGCTTTCATGGATCACATCCGGATCTTCCAGGAGCAAGTGGAGAAGCTTAAGACCCTGCACGTAGACTCGGCAGAGTACAGCTGCCTCAAGGCCATCGTGCTTTTCACATCAGGTGGGTGTCCGACATGTCACACACATCAGGAACATAATCAGATGAGGCCTATAGGTGCAGTTAAGGGCGCACAATGTGGCATCAGGAATATGGCTGTCAAAGCATATAGGGCTGGTCACAAATCTGACTTTTTACGAGATGTTTGTGTTGCCGAAGGAATAGCTATTTTGTCAACAGCTTGCTACATATCCACTTACATGCATTCCCATGTCAGTTGTAGCCGCAGCATAAGACGTGTAAACAAATCCAGATTGAGAGAGCGCATCAAGTGTAACACTCACTTCAATGCGCCTTTTAAATGCGGGTATAATTGACAATCTCACTATATGTAAATATTTTATAATTGTTGAGTTTGAACTTTTTTTGTTGAGCACGTCAGAGTCCCGAAGAGCGACATTGTAGCTTTCGCGTCCATAAATTTTTGGAACAGGTGTCAAATAATCGTGCGTAAAAGATGGAATAGTCTATCACTGGATGATATATGACAGCTGATGCATTTATGAGTTGTTGGGTGCATGCTTTTATCCTTGTTTTGCGTGCACAAACACATGTCTTGTGTGGGGGGGCAGGAAATAATCCTTAGCAGACTGAGATCAAAAAAGGCTGATGGAAGTTGACTCATATGTCAGTGCATCGCTCCTGCATATAGGACTCAGAGCAAGCAGCAGCACTGCTTGTATAGATTGTTTGTAGATTAATCTTAGCTGACCTATTAATTTCCCAAGTTATTGAGGAGAGTTTCTCTTGTCGCACACAAGCTTTGAAAAGTCATCAGCTGCAAACGCAACCTACATTGTTGATAGCCTAATTGATGGCTGACTGGGGCAAGGTCCTAAAAGGTCCCCCATTTACTCTCGGTGCGTAATTTAGATGCTATTTTGGAGTTGCTTGTGTACGCTTGTGGTGCCATTAGGCTTGTTATGTCAAGGGAGTCTGGCGGTGATTGGGAGGAAAAAGGAAAGTCTAACAGGCCCCCAAACTACTTCAGAACTTACCTCAAAAGTTTTGACCTCATTGTCTCATATTTTTGCCCATTGCAAAATTATGTAACATAGTTGTACATATCCTATAATTGGACATGTTCGTGATAAAATATTCAGTTTTACTGTAGCTTTCAGATTTGGAGTTATATTTAAATAATTCCCACTTTCAATATCCATAGAAAGCGTCATAACTCCATTTTATATTGAGTGGTTACACTTGTCCTCGAGCATATTTCAATAATATTTTTTTATTATTTACTTAACGTCACAGGGATGCACAACTTGCATATATACATTATCTTTACTGTTATTATATTGTAGCATAGTTATTATATTTTTTATATCATATTTTATTCATGATAAATTATCCAACAACATATTAAAAAGTCAATAGTGTGTTTAAAGTAATAATAAACTCTGTATTATCAGGATTTAAATTATCTGAAACTCTTGAGTGCTCACCAAACTTATAAATATGAACTATAATAATAGATTTTATTCTACTAAACCACCATCAACATAAAAATGTTCCTTTTTTGGCGAATATGACATTATCATGTAAGTTTTTCTTCAGTTAGAGAACTTTCTGTTTTTCTACATTTTTAGTTTCAGGAGCCATAATAACTATTTTTCCTTTTTGGGGGTTTTGGCAACTATAGTTTAATTTGACACGCCAATTTTTTTGAACGTATACTGAGAGTTAAATATATGTTTTAACTCAAATAAATACGTGCTTTTCCTTTAGTTACCGTCCTTAAGTAATGTGACATCCTGTTAGATTCGCTTTACCGTGTGCACTGACACATTTGGCCATATTTTCCTATTGCACGGCGTTCCAGTAATTCACCCCAGATTACCCAGAGAGAGAAAACTTCATACACACATTAACATCCTCCATGTTTTCTAGCAAGATCATTTAGTTGGGTTTGATGGGCTACATACAACTAGTGTTGGCTATAATAACGAGTCGTTGTGGCACTTTGCCAAGACCAGCGTGGATTGTTTGCCTTTAATAACACCAGGACTTGTCAGTATTTGATGCATAAATAATGGTGGCCATGGCTACACTAGTTTCACCAGGTCAGGCTCATCAATGTCTCACATTAAGTCCTCATATCCAAGCTGCAGTTTGTGCCTTTTTGCTAAATAAATCTGCAAATCTGGAAGCTATCTTGCTCGCAAGTCTCAGTGTATTGAGGTAGTGGTGTTGGGGGTGCATGGTTGCAGGCAGGCCTTAATGGAGAACTATGGGGGTGTCTTTGACCAGCTTTCTCTTGACGCATTCATCCAAATACAGCCTTATTCCCTATATATCACAGCATTGCAACATACAAGTATGATAGGCTATTTTTGCAGAAATGTCCAAATGTAATTCATTTCATTGATTGCTGTAGATTTTAAAAAGGGACACTCAGCGTTAATCCAGAGGGGATTTGCATACATACATGGGGCTTTGACCAGGCCGGACTAAGGTCACAGTAAATCACCCCGAGATCTCAGCGTTTTGCCCCCACGGGTTCATAAGGTTATTGTGTCTGGGCCATAGTGAGTTATAGCACCGAGGAATCACGAATAGGCTTTAAAAGAAGCCCTGTGTCCGGTGTTTTAATGTATTAGTGCTTGAAAGCTGTCTTTCCTTGTGTAGTTTTCTACAAAAGCGCACAATCGTTTTGAGGACTCCATGTGGGACCATATATGCCAGCGGTTATGCTGCTTGCGTTTACAGCACTTTAAAGAACACGCATGCTTGAGTTGTGTGAAAAAAAAATCTCTTTATTATAACATCGTACGACACTAACAAGCCTTATATGCTTTTTGTCTGACACTGAAGCGTGGCTGCACTGGGCTGCACCAGTGTGCACCAAAACACACGTTGCGCATGCAGGCTCAGTTTTCTGACATTTTATGTCGCTTCTATGCGTGACTATTGACTTCACCTCGTCTAATAAATGTGATTGCTTCCAGCGGCCCTGTCCTATAGGCTCCCATCGAAAAAACAGGCCAAGAGTGGTCTATGGAGAGACGCGCGGCGAAATGACTTAACAGCTTACTGCAGAGTAATTAGGTCACATTACATCCAGTGTAATTTCAGATTCATCAGTGCCGTTTATGTTTCCTTATACTTGAATCCCCAGAGTCCAGACATCAAGAGCATCGGCCTTTAGGCCTATATACCCTCTATACCTTTCGCCTTTTGCCCCATCAGTCCCTCCACTATACACACTATAACAACACTGTTTCCATGACATTTAAACTCTATATTCTTGCTGATTGTTGTTGTGAGAGTATAGGCAGAGAGACACCCTCCACTGAATTGTGCATCCTCTATATACTCCTCCAGCAGCAAAGCAAAGCCTCCTTGTTTATTCTGTATGACAGTCCTACTCGCTCAGTGTGATGTAGCATGTTTGGAGCACTGTGTTTGTTCATTCCACTTTGTCAATAATACGTAAAAGGCTGATGTTGAATGATAACCAGAGTGCTTCTGCAAAGACGTAAATTGGGGCATGGCATGCAAGGTGTGTGCACTTGCCACAGCTAAGCCCACATGAGGCTAAGATTGACCTTTTGTGTTCCTATTTTGTGCAGAAAATAGGAAGCGAAATAGTCAGTGTGTGTAATTTTGAGTTCTATATATTTAATAATGGAAAAAAAGCAATATGTGTATTTACTTTCTTTGAAAGCTTGGTGTCCATGGTGTGTTTTAATAATATAATATTTTAATATTTTTAGTTATTGTTTCACATTTGCTCCTAGACAAGTTTAACAGCAAAATAATAATATCACATTCAGGGACTTTCTTTCCACACACAGTGTTTTATCTTGTGGGTTTTTTTTTTTTTTTTGGAGACGTGATGAAGCTGACCACAGTGTTTTTTGGTGTGTGTTTCTCTCAGACGCTTGCGGCCTGTCGGACGCTGCTCACATCGAGAGCCTACAGGAGAAGTCCCAGTGCGCCCTGGAGGAGTACGTGAGGAGCCAGTACCCGAACCAGCCCAGCCGCTTTGGGAAGCTCCTGCTGCGGCTGCCCTCTCTGCGCACCGTCTCGTCGTCGGTAATCGAGCAGCTGTTCTTCGTCCGCTTGGTAGGTAAAACTCCTATTGAAACCCTCATCAGGGATATGCTATTATCCGGGAGCAGCTTCAACTGGCCTTACATGTCCATCCAATGATCCTAATATGAAAGTGGGAGAAAAAGAGAGGAAAAAAAGGACCAAAATTCAGCAACCCCCTCACCCCATCCTCCTCCTCCTCCTCCTCCTCCAAGAAGACTATATATAGGACCTTTTCTGAGAAAAACTTGGAAGACATTACTTTTTTTCTGTCTTCTGGGACTGAGATGGAATACATTATGTACAGAAAAATATTGGAACTTGGACTTTACACCTGTGTAAATCCACCCCTCATCGTCAAGAACAATACTCTTCATTTTGTAAAATACTAGTCTTTATTTTCCTTTTTTTGTAAAAAAAATACAAATAAAATGAAAAACATCATATGCGCAGTAAGAAAAAAAGAATCAAGACTTAGCGGGAAAAATAATGTTTCCAAGCAATTATAAGAAATGTCCTGTGTCTATGTACCTCTCTGTTTTGTATTTTTTCTGGTTCTAAACCAGGGTTTCTGTGATTCTATACTAATAATTTTTTGATATAACCTTTTGCTTCTTATAATGAGTGCGATATATGTTGTCGAAGCTATGTTCTCCAAGAATTAAAAATTGAAGTGAGAATTTAAAAACAAGAAAAATAAAGAAATTTAGACAAATAAGAAACAGTCTAATCGCTATGACAATATCACCACTGATGGTTGAACTTTTTTTTCCCACAATTGATAACGATGGACCTGCAACAGCAGCATACTGACCTCCAGGACATTTTTACTGAGAGGACGTCTGGGGTGCGCGTGGAGTCGATCATCAGTCAAAGAGGAGAGACATGAAAATCAAAAGCACTTTTAATATATCATTTCAAAATACATTTTGTTTGTTTCTCGTCTTGAAAAAATTTTCATTGTTTCTTGAATTTTATTGGTTGTTGCCTTCAATTTGCTTACTCCATGATGCAGCTTTTTGCAGAAGGGTCGGTTGATGAAGTTGTGTGATGGTGACTGTACTATTAAAAAAAGAAATAGGCAACAATGTCTCATTCTCAAGCATTTTCCTGGACGCAAAATATCAAGATTCTCGGTCTTATTTTATATCATCTATAGGGGGAATCTGTTTTAATCTGTGCGCTCCTGGTTCCTATATGAAAAGCGCAAGTGCAGCTCACTGAATTTGCCTCTATTACACCTGAAAACGAGGTGATACACGGGATTAAGTATTGTAATTACACAATACCTTACATTATAACAGCCCCACTGACATAACTGGCTAACACAAAGGAGGAGAGGCTATATACGTGAGGAACCACAGCAGCAGTGAGCTCTCATGCCAGCCTGCGAGCGCATTAATGTTTAATATTTTTCCCAGACAGCAAAGGAAAGCCTGCATACGCACCACACAGGCAGACAGAGCCACCTCTATCCTACCTCATGTGGCTTAATCAAGGTGATTCTTCACAAACCAAACAATATTCCCCCTCTCTCTCTATCTCTATCTCTCTCTCTCCCTTTCTCTCTCTTCTTAAAAAACTCCATGCCTTGATAGTGCATGCCTCGATATTGATGTGGGCGTCATTTGGCAAAAGGGTTAGGCCCCCTCTGCAAAGCTGCTGTGATATGCGTGATCAATCTGGAAAATGTATTTTACAGCATGTAAGCCAGTCGATAGGAACACCGAGTGTGATGCATTGTGTGGGAATAGAGAGGAGGAAGGAGAGGGAGGGAGAGAAAGAGAGAGAGAGAGATGGTGGAGCCAGTGCAGAGACAAATGAGAGGGGAAACGTGAGAGAAGGAAGGCAAGTGTATGTGTGTGTGAGGGAGACACAGAAAGAGATGTGGCCTTGGTTTGCCTGATACATTCACAATGTAATGAGTACATCGATAAGTCCTCAATGTGTTAGATGGGTTACATAGAGTTTCTGTCCTTGCATTGGGTCTGTCTCTGTGTGTGCGCGTTTTGTCTCCATATACTACCACAAATGACACATGGAAGCCCAGTTATGGACCTGGATCTGCACTCACACCTAGAGTGGTAAAATGTGATAAATTGGAAGGCGTTATGAAGAAGAAGAAGAAAATGGGGTTTTTGGTGTGACAATTATTACATTTGCCTGTTAGTCCCCCCCTTCTTCTTCATCATCAGACGTGTTGCTTGTGTGCCATATTGCTCACATCATCTTCATCTGCTGACTGGCAGCGATGAGGAGGACAGGAGGACAGGAGCTGAACTGCATGTATGTAGCACGTTGCAGTGTCTGAATTTGATATCAGCCATATTTGTTATCTGCCTTATAGGACTATAAGGGGGGAGGGGTATTCGTGCCAGTGGCTTTATTTGTTTGTTCTCGTTCAAAAGGAGACAATATTAAGGTATTAGTTAATTAATTAGATCTCCTCTCGTGCTGAAATGACGCTATAGGTTGTGCTTTATAGGTTGTCCTCAAGTGCTCTCTCACATGGGATACAGTTTTCATTCTAGTGATTAATGTCTGTTGAAGCATATTGTACTTATTAGCTCCCCAATCGACCTGTCTGGGTCAGTTGTCACTTGCGCCTTGTTGTTGTTGCCTAAGCTACTGTACAAACATGCATGTGATATTTCTTCAGGTTCCTTATTGTGGATGTGATTCTCCTGGAGCTTTAGGTCAGGTGAAAGTTGCAGAATAATGAGCTGATGGGGCCTTTCCTGTCTGCTTTTTACTGGAGGCAGAATAAGATGAATTTAAACTAAAATTAACAATATACACACACAAAACGCAGCCTTAAAAACTGATATTTGCTGAGCGTGTTTATTGTTTTTTTGGTTGTTTTTTTGATAATAATCCAGAGGATCTTTTCTTGGACGGCGAAGAGAGAGAGAGCTGCATTGTGAGAATAAATGTTTGTTCTTCAAAAAGAGAATGAATATGGCTTCACCGTGGCCATCACAGCAGTCCAGGTCGTTTTTTGTTTTATGTAGCTCTGGACTAAATTGTTTGTTGGGTTATTAAACGCAAGCTTTCAGCTGCTTGTCTCCACATAATGTATTCCAAATCCCTCTAGAGTAACTATCTTTTATCCTCTCACTGAGAGCATTCGGTTATACAATTGTTACACTACGGGCTATATAAAGCAATAGTTCGAAAATAGATGAAATGGTGGCATGTGTTGCTAATTAACATTTCTGTAAAGGCAAATACGAGCAAAACATATGAGGACTCGAGGAAAAAAGTCATATTTTCTATTTAGGTATGTGGACCATGTTTGACTCTTTGACAGAAGCTCAAATAACTATATTATGCAATACTTTCAAATATTGAAATAATAAGCTATATTTATCATCATCTAATTCCTTATCCTCTGCTGTGATGACACCATTATTAGTACTTATATTTAATTAAATAAAAGCAAAATAGAAAAGTGCACTGAAAGAGAGAGAGGAGTAAATGCACTGTCAGATTGGACTGTAGCTGCGGTGGGTAAGGGAGATGGATATGTGGCACACTATGGGCCCCATTTGTGTCTCTGTAATTTCGGAAACTCCGGTTACCAAAGTGTTACTACGAAATGAGTTAAATAACCATTTACCTTTGTCTGGTTTCATTCATCAAACCACAAGTGGAGGGACTCCTTACACGGGGGGGCTATTTGTTTGCTTTACACAAGCAGCTGGGTGCGATTTCACGTTTGAGATATCTGTCTGAAAGCGAAACATTTATTATCCTAAGTTGTCAGCGAACCTATTTCTCCAAAAAAAAAAAAAACCTTCAATGCAAGCGCAATGGTTTTTACGCAGCAGTGGAGACGTCCTATTGGCGTCACACGTCACTTCATTTCACTTATAGTAGAGCCTAGTTTTCCTCGGTCACATTTTGACAAATACTGGCTGTTTGAGACAATAACAATTTCCAAATAGCGGCTATGAATGGGGGGGGCCTCTGAAGTATGACACGGCTTATTTCTCATATTGTCTTGTGCGTAAAAAAAAAGATGACAACGCGGCACAACAAGTGCTTCACGGTGCCTCACTCACAAGACGAGCTTTTGCAAAATGGCTGGGAAACGGCACGGCGAGGACAAATGTCCAAAATTAAATGGATTCCCTGGAGATGTTTTGCGCTATATGTCTCAGCAAACCTGTCTTGGTATATTGTATATTGACTGTACACACACACACACACAGAGAGAGAGAGAGAGAGGCGTATATCTTATGATTGCAATGTGCTGCTCTGAGATCTGTCCGCGCACCTCATAGGCAACCTTTAAGCCATGGATCAAATCCAACCCTACGGGGTATAAAATATCCCTATAGTTGTGAATGTAACATAAGGGGGTGCGTGTGTGTCTATGT
>CAKAOI010050182.1:117914-129328 GCA_916701655.1 Sebastiscus albofasciatus | reverse complement strand
CACTCCACACTGCAGAAGACTTTGTAGCTCTGAGAATATCTAGTGAATGTTCAGTGGACGTTTGTGCAGAAATAACTGCTGCAGCTCCTCCAGACCAACAGAGGTTTCCCGTGTCTTGTGAAGTGACGGGGCTCTGCAGAGAGAAACGTTATCGTCTCCGACCAAAACTCCGGTCTCCCCTGTTCCCTCCGGCCGCGGTCGGGAGGCTGAGGCAGGAAAAGCCAACACTAGAATCAGCATTGATTCATGGAGAGACCTTGGTCTGGTCAGCTAACATTAACGCCAAGCAGCTGAAATATAGAGTGATATTGTGCTTTTAGCTGACGTGTGTCTCCTCACTGTGTTGAGCGATGCTCCTTCATGTCTATTTAGAGCGAGCAAGCGAGAGCCCGACGCTGACTTTCGTTGACTTAACAGCCTCAGGTGTCGCTGTTAACAAGGCATTTCTGATTCTTACAAACAGTTCCTTTAAGCATATTGATTATTACCTGCTAATAAGTGTTGATAAACATTCCCTAATATGCCTTTCTAATAGTTTATCGTTGGAGAGAGAAGATGTGATCTAGGCTTGTGTCTTCTTTCAGTCATATTTCGATACATCCACTACAATGACTCAACAGGACAGAAGGAGAGATACAGTGGAAGTGTATGATGATAGTTCTGGAGGTCAGCAACAGACAACGAGTTAGGTGATTAGACTTTATCCATCTTTAGTAAGCATAGGCCCATATAAAGATCCAGGATCCCCTGGACTCTACATGCTGGTAGTAGAGGAGGAAAGCCTTCATGGAAGATTAGGGTTATCCCCTAACCCTGGGTCTGGGGAGGAGGTGGGAGACACAATAGTAGGTCTTCAAAGTAGAATGACAGAATTTCAGACATTTAGGGCGTTTTTACATTAGGTACTATGGCCCAGGTTTCCTGGACAGAAACTAAATAAAACTCACCAAACTGTCGTCGTTAGTTTTTCCAACAATCACCAACTCTGGTTTGGTTGAAATAAACTCTGATTTCACCGAGTTTGATGTGAAAATAGGACGACTCCACACGTTGTCTCCCCCCCCACCCCGTCTCTCTCTTTCTCTGCCCGCTGAGCAGCTGAGCAGCTGAGCGTCTCTCGTTCTTCGCAGACGGACCATTAAATCAGCTAAATAAAATAAGAAACATCACTCAACCCCATCGCCTACTATTTATATCTGAAGGAACCTCTCACAGCCTTCCTGCTGTATCATCCACTCACGACCGTACAGTTCAGAGGATGAGATCGGTGCATGCTGCCGCAGATACAGACATACTGTAGATATGAAACAGATTTATATGTATACAGATTTCGGAGGAGACTGGCGGTGTGAAAAAAGCCTGCCCTTTCACAACTACTCGCTGACTGCTAACGTTACTCACGTTACTCGCGTTACTCACGTTACTCACGTTACTCACGTCACTCACGTTACTCACGTCACTCACGTTGCTCGCATTAAGTAACGGTCCACTTCCATGTTTTGGTACGGTTGGGTTTCACACCTGATGCGAGCCGTACCCGAGTCCACATGATCTGTACTCCAGACCACCTTTACAAGTGTTCCCGGGTACAGATCGACGAACCGTGCCCGAGTTCGGTACGGAGCGTTCACGCTAATCAATCGAACTGGACTTTGGGGACAAGTGTACTGGGATCCGGGCCCGGGTCCCTGATATTAAAGCAGCCTTAAAGAACAACATCCAGGGACTGATTAGTGGGAGGAAAGCGAGCAGTAGGATCATTAGTCAGATATGGTGACGTCAGAATTGTGAATGTGGAGACTTTGATGGCGTTACGTACAAGATAACAATGAGAAGAAATAGCAGAAATTCACCCCACTGGGGAGAAAAACGGATCTTGACTATCGAACTACCACAAAGCTTCATTGTACAGTTTCTGTTTAGTATGCAGAATACATCAGACGAGGTCATGTCGAAGGATCTGAAGATAAAAAAAGAATGTGAAAATGTGACTTTCTGCAGCCTTTTTACAGACGACATAATGAGATGTGTGTGAAGGGGTTAATGTGACAAACTGAGGCACACCTTGAGTTGCAGTGTGAATGCACGCTGTGCTTTTAGGCTCCACACATCCACATGTGTATTAAGGCAGAAGTGTGAAATGCAGATGATTTTCAGCTGTGTGTGTGTGTGTGTGTGTGTGTGTGTGTGTGTGTGTGTGTGTGTGTGTGTGTGTGTGTGTGTGTGTGTGTGTGTGTGTGTGTGTGTGTCAGCTTTCAGGTGGAGTACGTCCTCTCCGATCCCGGTGAAAGCTGGACCGGTAGGAAGGGTCGGGTGGACGAGTCCATGCTCCAGGATGTCCTCAACAGGCCAGATGGGTCCAAATGCTATGTGTGTGTGTGCGGCCCCACCGCCTTTACAGAGCTAACAACAGGGTGTGTAATATTATTATCATTATCAGTTCTGATAGCATTGTACTGGCCAAAGTAATTGCTGAGATTTGGGAGCATGTTGACATCACTACAACAAAGACTGGTAACTGGTAACTGGTGTGGGGGTGCTGCTGACAGTTCACCATACATTCAGAAAGGGCCTGCCTGCTTCAAACTTAGTGCTGGTGAGGTATTCATAGATGAGAACTGTGAGCCATGATATTTCCAAATCAGAAATTTACCATTAAATGGTTGTGATGATTATATTGAGAGACTCAGACATACATGAGGCAGTCATAGATACAGGCCATTCACAACACATGAAACATTCATTCAGTCATTTTAAACACTAGAGCTCAGAGTGCAGTGACACTCTGGTTTTTGTCTTGTACTCAGCAGTTTCTGTCCTTGTCCTCCTGTCCTGTTTGTTCGTCTCAGGTTGTTGAAGCAGCAGGGCTTCAGTGAGGAGGAGCTCCACGCCTTCCAGGGCTGATGAGCTCTGCCTCCACCCACAAAGACTGTGTGCCTGAGTGAGAGAGAGACCTTTGATTTTAATTTATAAACTTGTGTTTGAGAGAGATGAATGGAACATTGTATTTCTATGCACCGAGGACCTGATGATGCTGACTCCCCCCCTGGCTTTGATGGTCTGTAAAGACAATCACACAATCGCAGTGCAGTAAGATTTGTCTGATTGTGGACGGTTTGGTCAGTGTCTGAAATAAAGTTTGTTGAAACATTGTAAAGGTGTGTAAAATAAAAGCAGTAAAATATGCTGAGGCATAGAGAATTGAATGACATTATGTCAACTGATGGAGTATATGCAATATTAAAAATAGAATTAACATGAGCTGTGAAGTGTGTAGCAGAGGATCTTCTGAAGATATTTGTTGTTCCAGTTCCATGGATGCAGTTGCAGGAGAGTTTGAACCACTGCAGTGAAATAAAATATATTATGGTGACATTTTTAAAGGTTAGTCTTCCATTCATTAAGACTGGGGCGACTCTCAATATTACTTCTGATTGGAATCCTAAAGGTCCAGTGAGGTGAGGAGGTTGCAACCAGCTGAAGCCTTTCCGGTGTGCCCAGCGTGTTGGAAAGCTGCGGTGGCTGACGTGAGAACATGAATGTCTCTATCTAGAGTCATCTGGAGCAGAACCAGTGTGTGTGTGTACGTGGGAAGTGAGTGGTGAAGCAAGAGAGATAGAGAGTGGCGAAAAGTTAACAGAGTTTGGTTTGTCCGTTCTGGGCTACTGTAGAAACATGGAGGAGCAACATGGACGACTCCATGGAGAGGACCTGCTCCCTATGGAGATATAAAGGGCTCATTCTAAGGAAACGAAAACACAATCTTATCAGACTATTATATACATTAAAGAAAACATACTTATTATATTCCATGTCTGCCAATAGATCCTCCTAATGGTTACACACTGGTCCTTTAACTCACCCAGGTTTATTATATATAAATGTTTATATTATTTTGAGTCATGAAGTTGACCTTCATACAAAGAGTTGATTTGTTTGACCTCTTTAAAGAGAGTGAAACCTGCTGCTGCCTTCTATATATTGAACCGTGTCACTTTGCTGAAACAGAAAGGCAACACTGTGATGTAACACTACTATAGTGCAGTGTTACATCACTGTTCAGTACCTGATTATTACAGGTACCGTAGACCAGGGGTTCTCAAACCTTTAGGGGCGAGGGACCCCTTACTATAGGGGAGAACACGTTCTGAGGACCCCCTCTTAATCCTAACACCAATTAAGTATTTGTACTCTAGATGCCATTGGAACTATTTCTATTCTAAAACTTTTCAACCTAAATACTTCAGACCTGTTGCATAGTAATAAACAGAAACACATTTCAGTTTACATCACACAGATGAGATGAGATCATCCTTTATTAGTCCCACAGTGGGGACATTAGCAATGTGATTGATTGTTAATACCACTTACTGTATATAAATTACCTTTAAACAGACGGTGATTTTATTCAAATCTCATGAGGACTCAACCTGACAGCATTTATAGTCTACATTTAAAGTAACTGATCTTAAAGCTTTCAGAAAATGAACAGTAGTAATACTGACATAGGCCTAATAAATCCAGACATTTAAACTGACCAGTCTAAAGCTGACTGTCAGTAAGTGCTTCATGTTAAAGAATAATGAACTTATTGCTGTGTGTCACAATCAGATCAGTTTCTATTGGCCCAAAGCTAACAGTGGGGGGGGGAATAATGGACACAATATGCTTGTTTTATTGGTGCAAATGGTCCCCATCTGTAGATTTGCACTTTTTAATGACACAACACAATTTTATAATTTATAGGAAATTATTTTGCAGACCCAGACCTGACAGAGCGCCAGACACCCCACTTAGAGAATCACTGCTGTAGACAATGAGACATATTTCATAGTTTGCAATCACACACACTGATGTAACAGTCTAGTTGTCAGGGGTCAGGTTGCTGCGTTGACAGGGCAATGCGGAAGGGTGCACCCTGACATGTATATAGTAGGCCTGTCAATCGATTCAAATATTTAATCACGATTAATTGCATGATTGTAGTTAATCACGATTAATTCATTTTTCATCTGTTCAAAATGTACCTTAAAGGGAGATTTGTCAAGTATTTAATACTATTTCATATTTAATACTTGTTGGAAATCAGTTAACAACACAAAACAATGACAGATATTGTCCAGAAACCCTCACAGGTACTGCATTTAGCATAAAACAATATGCTCAGATCATAACATGGCAAACTGCAGCCCAACAGGCAACAACAGCTGTCAGTGTGTCACTGTGCTGACTTGACTATGACTTGCCCCAAACGTTATGTTCTTTAAAGGGACTGTTTGTAACTTCTTACACGTATAAATCACCTGGGTCGGTTTCCCATGCGCGCTCGCGTGTGTCTACGCTGTTCAGACTCAGACTCCAACACAAACTACAGTGAAGCACCAAAACCTCTTGGTTGAATCTAGTGAAGCCCGTCTGTTAAACAGTGTTGGCCGCGGTCGGAGGACGCGGGGGAGACCGTAGCTTTGGTCTCCAGGACTGGAGTTTCTCCTGTACTCAGCTCGCTCCACCTCTCATGCATGTGCGCACACTCCACACTGCAGAAGAGTTAGTTTAGCTCTGAGAATATCTAGTGAATGTTCAGTGGACGTTTGTGCAGAAATAACTGCTGCAGCTCCTCCAGACCAACAGAGGTTTCCCCTGTCTTGTGAAGTGACGGGGCTCCGCAGAGAGAAACGTTATCGTCTCTGACCGGGTGCCGGAGGGAGACACTGGCACCCGGTCGGAGACAATAACGTTTCTCTGGGGCTGAAGCAGGATTCATGGAGAGACCTTGGTCTGGTCAGCTAACATTACTGCCAAGCAGCTGAAATATAGAGTGATATTGTGCTTTTAGCTGACGTGTGTCTCCTCACTGATTTGAGCGATGCTCGTTCATGTCTATGTAGAGCAAGCAAGCACGAGCCCGACGCTGACATTCGTTGACTTAACGGCCACAGGTGTCGCTGTTAACAAGACATTCTGATTCTTACTAACAGTCCCATTAAGTTTTTATATTTCTGTCAACTTTCACTTTTATTCCACTACATTTCACATATAAAATGAGTACTTTTACTCCAACACATTTCCCTTAAGCATATTCGTTACTATTACAAGCAAGCAGGTTTGCTGAATCAGTGGTCCTATCCTGCAAGTTACATCATTCACATGATGGGCAACAACTGAAAACAAAGTGCTCTCAAAGTCGTAGTTGAAGCTGCAGTAGGCAGTATATTTTTGGCATCATTGGGCAAAAATCCCATAATAACCTTTCAGCATATTGTAATTCAAGTGTTCTGAGAGAAAACTAGACTTCTGCTCCTCCTCATGGCTGTTTTCAGACTTTAGAACATCTAGCCCATGACAGGTCATTTCATTGAGAGAGCGTTCCTATTGGCTGTGCTCCAGTCATGTAACCTGACCTTGGCGTTCCTTCAAGCCATCTCAACAGATCTCAACATGGCTGCCGGGTCACAAACGTTCTCATTTTACAGCTAAACTGTGTACTACAAGATGATTCTGAGAACATCTGAGGAGAGAAATAGGCATCAACGTAACAGAATATTGATTCATATTTGAGCAGCGCTGCCTAGTTTGACCGTTTGATCAGAGTTGGTGAGTGATTGACAGCCGGCTCTCATAGACGGCAGCTGGACAGCAGACCTCAGATCAGCTCTTACTGCTTGTTTTCCACTGGTCTTAAATCTTACAGATGCTGTTGGGAGCACCAGAGGTCACAGAGGAACATGATTTTTTTCAGGTTACCTGTTTCATGTACTACTGTCAGGATATAGTGACCGTTTTCTAAAAATAACTTTTTTTAATCATATCTGCTCCAATCTGCCTACTTCAGCTTTAAGTGTCTTCCTTTGTCTCTGGAAGCTCTAGAACCATGTGTATGTTATTAATCTGGGCTCTGGTGGTGGTCAGTTGATCTTAAAGAACATGTTGTCCACCATCACAATAGCATGCTGATGGTAACTCAGGGGAGCCACACACACTCTATGCTTTTATCCATCCACAAACCCCTCTCCCATTGGTTAGCACTTCTCATGACGCATTTCTTTCTAGCCAATCAGGTTGGTTTTGTGACCCGGGTTGGTGTTGCGGGAACTGCCAGACACTCAAACGAGCAAACCAGCAGACCACCAGACCAGAGGAGGAGGAGGAGGAGGAGGACGGCTCAACCATCAACTAGCAGACCACCAGACCAGAGGAGGAGGAGGAGGAGGAGGACGGCTCAACCATAAACCAGCAGACCTCCAGACCACCAGACCAGAGGAGGAGGAGGAGGAGGAGGACGGCTCAACCATCAACCAGCAGACCACCAGACCAGAGGAGGAGGAGGAGGAGGAGGAGGACGGCTCAACCATCAACCAGCAGACCACCAGACCACCAGACCAGAGGAGGAGGAGGACGGTTCAACCATAAACCAGCAGACCTCCAGACCACCAGACTAGAGGAGGAGGAGGAGGACGGTTCAACCATCAACCAGTGGACCACCATGGATGTGAGTTGTGTCAGTGTAAGGCTGATACATGGACGCTAGTGACGGTGTGTTGGTGTGTTGGGTATTCCGCATGCAGTGGGAAAAGTTCGCTTACTTTTTTATCCAGCTAACGTTACTAGCTAAGGAGATAACTACTTAGCTAAGGTTACTGTTAGCTAAGTAGTAGTAGTAGTAGTAGCACCGGAAGATAGGCAATACTTTCTTCAAAATAAAAGTGGGCGCTCACTTTAATAATGGTTACTGTCATCTATGCTTCCCCAGTGACATACTGACATGAACTGGGTGGGGAGTACTTTGATGCACCGAATATAAATGTCTGGGTACATAAAACAAGTTATATCTATGCTATGGTAGGACTTTATTTTGACAGTTTGTACCGGAAGTTGTATTGGTTCATTCTATCTCCATGGCGCCGTGCTGACAACGTCCCAACGTCTCTTCTTCATGTGTTTGAAAACACCAACCTGTTTTACAGTAGAGGTGGAGATGTTGTTGTGCTCTGTCTTCCGCTTTATTCATGGTGAGGTTATCAGGAAAGATTCGGCATGAGATGTTTCAGCGAGCAGCATTTTATTTCCGTCTAATGTCAGCTTTTGATGAGTGCTTTACAGGAACTGACTCCTGGAAGAACTTGTGATCAAGTTGGTGTGTTCATGTTTGTTAACTAAAGAAATGAGAACTTGAAGGATTCCATAATAGTTCCTGTCATTTACAATCAAACATCCCGTCCACTATACATGTCTTATCCAACTAAAGACAATTCTGTCAGTCGTAAAGTCTATTTTGTAGAATATTTAGAAATATTTGAGTGATATTTTTTCTGTGAAGAAACATAGTAGATATAGATATAATCACCAAGGAGGGAAGGTGTTCAACATTTAATTCAACTCAAATATATCAGTCATTTACCCCAAATGAATAGCTGCAGCAAATATGCCTACTGGTTATCTGTCACGACGATACACCTTATCACATTTAGGCATGTAATGCTTAAAGTATTTAATAACATTTCTTTGAACATACTGTATGCTGCTTCCATGAGGTGTAATTCTCTTTGTCTTTATGCCAGTTGTCTGGGTTCCCATTGGCTGATGGAGTGGACAGTATCACTATGTCTCACAGACTGACCAAGGAGGAGCTGGATGAACAGTTTGAGCTGTTCCTGAAAGAGGTAATGTAAGATTATGTAAAGGGCAGGCTACTGTGGTACTCTTCATAGATTATCATGCTATCCATTTAGGATTGCATGAATCACACAGTATGGAAACACTGATTCATCTGTACACATGCTTCACAAGGCCTTTTCAGACATGGAATACACCAACATTGCTGGCTTCATCTCTGTTAAAGTGATGCCTTTCTGTCATTCAGACATAGATATATTTTACTACTCCTTTCACACCAATGACCAGGGTTATCTGACCCTCGTTCAACCCTCCTTTAGTCAATTCAAACCAAGCCAGTCAACCTGGGTTGAACCCTGGTCAGGACAGTTACGACCTGGGTCACAACCCGGGAGCAATGCATACCGATTAGTATTACTTGATAATGTAATGAACAGGGACTGGGTTCTTTACTTTACAACACAGAGAACAGGCGACAGATGGATCTTTTTGCAGGTTTATTTTGAAAGATAAAAAGTTTAAAAAGGTAACGTTACAAATTAGGGATGTCCATAATTAACCGACATTAAGCATTTTAACCGATTAGCGCTATAGGTTAAAGTGGTTAAAAGAATGTTAATAATTAACTCAAAAGCTGAGCGGCTCGGAGGAACGGCTCGTCTCTTTAAGGAGAAAAGCTGGTCCACCTTAACAGCCCACCTTAAGAGGCGGAGCCGGAGTTGCAGGATACAGGAAGTTGACACTGGTCACTGGCTCGTTTGAGCGGAGCGGAGGAGTTGTAGTTTATTTATTATTTATTCACCGACAAATAAACTGTCCACACACTGCTACACCTACAATCACAGCTAGAACACCACCAACAACCTCACACTCACCACCAACACACACACGGTCTGATGGAAACTCGAAGCCTCCAGCAATGCTAGAGCTGCTAACGTAGCACAAACACACACTGTTTGTTGGACACTCGCTAAAGTTCCTCCGGGCAGACACACAGCTGACAACCTGCTAAACTAAACTAAATGTGTGGTGGAGACTTTTACTGGGAAAGTGGCTGCATGTCCGCGACACTACACGCAGCATCGTAGCTGCTAAGTTAACGGTCCCGGACGGTAAACTGGAGACTCCCAACCAAAATCTGTTGTTCTCCTGCAGCTGGTACGAGACACAAATGTTGTCGGTTAACGGTTAATAGTGGGTTAATGAGGGTCGATTATCGGTTAAGAACATTTTTCAAAATGAGCATCCCTAATACAAATAGAAAATGTGTAAACATGCTTTAAAAACAGATGCGCGTACAGCTGGCGGTATTGTGAGGTGGTCGGCTTATTATTAACTTTCTGTGTATATTTCTGTGTGACGTAACAGCGGATGCCTCTCTCGTTCAGCAGCCATGTTATGGTTGTTAGGGCGGCTGTGGCTCAGAGGGTAGAGCAGGTTGTCCACCAATCGGCGGGTCAGGGGTTCGATCACCGCCTGCTCCGGGTCACATGTCGATGTGTCCTTGAGCATCGGTGTGTCTTCAATACAGCATGATGTTCATTTAGTAAATGATAGTCCCATTTAGAGTCAGATAGACCATAAAGCAGGGGATGCTTTAGGACGGGGCTACCTTGTAGCAGGTCTCTACCACGGTGTCGTCCGGACTGGGAGTTGTCCGTGTTTTCGTCTTACAGCTTTAACCCTTTCACAGTGTGTTTTCACTTCATCAAAGTTAATTATAACATTTTGGTCGCCTAAAACTGTCTTATTCAGCGTTCAGTTGTATTTAGCTTCACCCTCTTGTGTCACTTCTGGTTGCAAATAACCAAGACTCAAGGCTCCAAAACCGTAGTCCAGAAACCAATGGGTGATGTCACAGTGACTACATCTTATACACAGTCTATGGTCTGAGCTGGAGATACTTTCTGACTGCAGTAACAAGGCAAACCTGCTTTGTTGCAGGGATAGCGGGAGGCATTGCCACTGCTTTATTACTGCAGTCTACAACCATGCACAATGTCGACTAGTGGTTTTGATGGTGGACTATTCTGTGAAACTCCTACTAGGTCCGAACTGAACAACTTCAGAGGCACAAAGAAGCTAGACTGGAATGAGTGACCCTGAATTCTCACCAGTAGCAACATCGCAGCTGACTGAAAGCACGGGTTAATCTGTCCAATCCACCCCAGCTCCAACGCTCTTAAAAATGATAACACTGACTGATGTGAACTTCTCTTATTTAAAAGTGCCGTAAGCCTAACAAGGCTGTCAATGAATATTCTCAATTCAAGTAAATATTTGAATAGAAAAAATCATATATTCAAAAAATATTATTTGATTGTGGACTACTTGATTACTATAAATAAGCAAATTATTTAAACAGCATCTGTTTAGGAATGATTCTGTCCCAAGCTTTTTGATCCATAGAAGCGGTTGATCACTGTAACCGTGATCACTTGAAGCAGTTTCCACAAAATCCTGAAGGCATCTCTCTGACTGAAACCTGATTTCCTGTCAGTCTGTTTCAGATGACTCTGACAAACAGCCCGGTGCCAGAAGCAATCAGAAACCAGCCCAGAAACCAACAGTGTCTCGGTGGCAAGATGACGAACACAGCGATGGAGGAACAGGGAGAGGTAATAGTGAGGAGAGGTTTCTCCATGATATATCACCCACCACACTGACTGGACATGTTAGCCTTTGTTAGCCTGGCACTTTTTCCACAATGAAAATGTGTCAGTTGCTGCAGTTGTGCCAGTGTTAGAGAGAGAGAGAGAGAGAGAGAGAGAGAGAGAGAGGGAGAGGGAGAGGGAGAGAGG
>CAKAOI010050182.1:72542-117856 GCA_916701655.1 Sebastiscus albofasciatus | reverse complement strand
AGAGAGAGGTATGCAGGCATAGTCAACCACAGTTTATTTATAACTTTATTCAATATATACTTGGGAAAAAAAGTTAGTAAACTTGTGTTTGGTGGATTATTTCTCTGTTGTTCCAATGCTAATGGTCAACAGTCTTACATCATTGGAAAGCCTGTTTATTTACCTTCACAATGATGTCCAACTTGTAAGGATCATGCATTTGTGGGATGAGCAGCACAGCTGATTATGTGGGGAGCGCCCAAGAAAAATGTTCCAAAATGCTCTGTCAATGGTAAACAGAGTATTCTCCTGTTGGTGTTGACTCTTGTTTTGAGTTGTTTGGTGGATTAGATGATTGAACTCTCTGTCAGTAACAAGGAACAAACAAGACATATTGGCTATTTTACACTTTATTCATTTAATCCACCGTCAGGAGCCTCAGTAGCGGTGGAAGATCCATACGCAGCCACAACAGCCTGGCACCTCCTCTTCATGCTGGTCACCAACCTGGTCACACGTTGCTGTGGGATGACTTTACTGCCTTCACAGTTAGCAGAGTGCTCTCGCTCTGGCTAATCTGGTAGACTCCGACATTGACAGCTACTGTGCTAGTGAAGAGAGTGTTCTCGCTCCCCTCTCACTGCTCTGACTGTTTACTGCTCGTTTTCAGTCAGCAGAGTGCTTTCGCTCAGACCGACTTAAGCGGGCCGCAGCAACTGGTGTGGCAGAGTTTTCTCCGTTGTCATCACTATGCTCAACTCTCCTGGCTGCAACACCTGTATGGCTCCTCTTCAACCTGAGGATGGCCAGGACCTTTGCCCCTCTTGTTCCGGCGTCGAACATCTGAGGGAGGGCCTGTCAGAGGACCCGTGCGTGACTTGCAGCATCATGCCTCCTGCAGTGAGGGCTGCTAGGCCAGCTGAGGTGGATCTCCTGATGGGTGATGCTGGCCTCCCCTTGTCAGGGCAGCTGGCCCCGTCCCAACCTACCCATTCCAAGCCGCAGGCTGCAGAGGCTGCGGGTGTGCCATCCAAGAAGAAGGCTAAGTCTGTCAAGCTGTCTTCTAAGGTTGATCTGCTTACTGCTGATCTGGCCCAGATGAAGTCACTCCTCCTGGCCCTCCATTCTGGTGCTGGTACGGAGAGTGCAGGGGCACCCAATCCACCCATGGATGAGTCGTTTTCTGAGGAGGATGCTGTCTCGATGGCGGCTTCAGTCACCCCCTTTTAATTAATACAATGAGAAGGAGCCCTCCCATGCCTCTGGGCTTAGCTCCCGATTCCTCGGCCCATAGTTTTTCGGGTGGGGGGGAAGACAGTTCCATGGGAGCTATAATTTGCATGGCCCTGGCTCGCCTGCATCTGGATATACGACAGTTAGAACTGGCTCCTGCTAGTGCCTTCTTCAGGTGCGGTCCGACCTCCACCACCTTTACAGTCCCTCCCTCCGATGAGTATCAGAGGGATTTGAATGCATGCTGGAGGGACACTAACGCTCTCTCCCGGCTGAGCCCTGGCAGCCATGCAGGATGCGGCGAAATTTGGCCTTGACCACATGCCAGCTTTTGAGCCTGCCATTGCTTCCCTCATAGTTTCCCCTGATGGGGCTCTGAGGTCAGAGGCCGGGTGCCCCCGACCCCAATGTTGGGTCACAGATGACCTCCTTTCTAAGGCCTATGACAAAGCGGCTTGCATGGGCTGTATCGGCAACTCCCTCTCTCACCACTTGCTTGCCCTCTCAGCCGCTCTGCAGCAGGCTGCTTTTGACGCTTCCTCCACCAGCCTCAGTGATGCGTCACTGCAGGCATTTCCCTGATGTCGAGGGAACTTGGACGTCTGATGTCCACTCTTGTTCAGACTCGTCACCAGGTTTGGCTGGCGCAGTTGTCCTTGTCAGAGACATGTTGGCGGACCAGCCGTACTGTCCCAGTGGAACCAGGGCAGCTGTTTGGGACGGCTGCCTTACATGTGCTTGAGCGGACTGTCCAAGCTGACCAGACCAGGCAGCAGTGCTGTCACCAAGGGAGAATGGATCACGTCCATCAACTTGAAGGATGCTTATTTTCATGTTCCCATTATACCTCACCACAGGAGTTTCTTTTGTTTTGCTTTCAAAGGCCGTTGTTTTCAGCTCAAGGTGCTTCCATTAGCCCTTCACCAGGTGCATTGTGGTGGCCCTCTCGCCCTTGCAGTCTTGCGGCTTGAAGATCCTGCCGTATCTAGATGACTGGCTGATCTATGCACCATTCAGGCGGCCCTGGGTACGGCCCTCCTTCTCTCTCACATGGCCCAGCTGGGTCAAGGTGAACTTAGAGAAGAGCTCTCTGAACCCCTCTCAGAGCATAACCTTTATTGGTATGGCTCTGGACACAGTCACTATGAGGGCCTGTCCGTCAGCAGAGGTGGATCTCTTTGCCTCGGAGATGTCGACCCACTGCCCCCTCAGGTTCTCCTTGACAGAGAAGACCAGCCCTCTAGGTCAAGATGCTCTGGTTTATAAGTGGCCAGAGGGTCTTCTCTGTGCCTTTCCACTGTTCCTTCTGATCCTACCAACAGGCCTTGGTTCCGAAGTATCGGTTCTCGTGACATCCCTAATTAATACATTTATGATCAAATTGATGCATGTTCTATTACGCAGACTGGTGGCGGTAATGGTAAGTTAAAGTTACACCTCCTCTCCCCGTCGACGTCTCACCCCCTTTTATAGCAATTAATTAAAACCAAACTGATCAGAAAAATGAAAACTTGAACATACAGCAGTGTGATCAGAACTACCTAAAATGACAGAAACATGCAAACATGGAGGGTGTGGGATTTATGAGCTATACTGCAGCCAACCACCAGAGGGAGATCCAGATGTTTTGGCTTTGCTTTAGGGGAGCTGTTGTATCATCCATCTTTATATACAGTCTGTGGTTCAAACGTAGCTCAGTTTGAATGTAGTGTGGGAGGTACACTGTACCTTAGTAAAATTGGTTGCACCATACAAGTCAGTTACAACTAAAAGTTTATACCATCCCCAAGCATGTGGGGCCAGGGCATAAAGGGTAGAAAGATGGGAGAGACTGATGATAGAGCTGGAGGAAAAGTTTCTTTTATGTTTAGGCTACTCCAGGAGTATATTGTCAGTGACAGACTACAACCCTTTACATTTATTATGACACTGACATGCATGTTCGCTATTGTGCTGTACAGTTATACAGTTATATACAGTTATATTACTGCGAGCACCATTTGGTTGTTTGTACCAGATATTTGTTGATAACTATTTAGGTGTTGTTGACTTGGCTTAGATGACGGTTTTCCAGAGGCTTTTGTTCATGTTATGGTTAGAACTGAAACTATTAGTCGATCCATCAATTTGCTGCTTTCTTTATTGATAGTGAATTGAATATATTTGGGTTTTGGACTGTTGGTTTAACAAAACAAGCTTTCAGAAGACATCATATTGGGCTGTAAGAAATTGTAATTTTTTTTTTGATTTTCTGATATTTTGTAGACCAAATGATTAGGGGTGGTAACCACCACGATACGATATTATCAGAATACTTAAGTCACAATACAATACTTTTGCGAATCTAAACTTTTTGCGATACGCTGAGTATTGTGATAAGATACTGAATGTAAGGGATAATGTACAGCGAGCCGGTCATTGTTGCATCGCCTTGTCGGAGTTTATTTATACAATGACCCGCTAGCTGTACATTATCCCGCTTATTACACGGCATCTTACTGAAGAAATCAATAATTTGACACAAAAACGGACCGCCAGAGTCCGACATCAGAACTGAGCACATAGCAACGGTCTGTTATACATAGCAACGGTCTGCTATACATAGCAACGGTCTGCTATACATAGCAACGGTCTGTTATACATAGCTATGGTCTGTTGTACACAGCAACGGTCTGTTATACATAGCAACGGTCTGTTATACATAGATACAGTCTGCTATACATAGCTACGGTCTGTTATACATAGAGACGGTCTGTTATACACAGCTACGGTCTGTTATACATAGCAACGGTCTGCTATACATAGCTACGGTCTGCTATACACAGCAACGGTCTGCTATACACAGCAACGGTCTGCTATACACAGCAACGGTCTGTTATACACAGCAACGGTCTGTTATACACAGCAACGGTCTGTTATACATAGCTACAGTCTGCTATACATAGCTACGGTCTGTTATACACAGCAACGGTCTGCTATACATAGCTACAGTCTGCTATACATAGCTACGGTCTGTTATACACAGCAACGGTCTGTTATACATAGCAACGGTCTGCTATACATAGCTACGGTCTGTTATACATGGCAATGGTCTGTTATACGTAGCTACGGTCTGCTATACATAGCAACGGTCTGCTATACATAGCAACGGTCTGCTATACATGGCAATGGTCTGTTATACGTAGCTACGGTCTGTTATACATAGCTACGGTCTGCTATAAAGAAATAACAGATGCCAAGACAAAAGTCTTGTGTAGTTTAGATGTCACATTCAAATAGATATTCCAGATTTAATTTGACATTGCACCAATTTTATTGACCCTGTTTTTCTTCTTGCTGTCTGAAGTTGTCAATGCGGAGCCCTTTTATAAGTTTCCCAATCTGTAAAGTCCCAGAAGTCCATCCGATGGCTCTGACAGTCTGAGCTGTCCCACTCATGAAAACCTCCAGTGTGTGTCAGGAGAAAGGATGATGAGACCCTCATTAGTCCCTCAGCAGTAGAGAGATGGACATCACTAGTAACACTAGTTTTCTCAGTTTTAGTGGGTTTTATTTTCTCTTTTTTTCTGCCTGCCACATACAGTAGACCTGAAGACTAATCGTCGTGTATGTTTTCTTACTGATATATTAGATATATCTATTACGTAGGAGATATTTAGTTCACTGCCTGATGAGTTTTTTTTTGTTTTTTTTTCATTCTGATAAACTGGTAATTCCATTTAATTTCCTTTTCACTCAAATTTGTCAGATTTTACTTTGGAAATTGGTTATTCATGGGATGGCAGGAATGTAACCTTAAAATGTCATAACAACTGAACAGGTAGTGGTGGCATCGTATATTTGTGACATTTTTCATTAAAGTGTCTATAACCTGACACTTTAATTAGAATTAGCCTCTGTAAATGGAAACACAGAAATCATATGAATTGACCTCTTCATAAACACAGTGGAAGAACACATGCATAGCAACAGACGGTGGGTGGCAGTAAGAGGACATAAGAAGCAGTGAGCTGTGTGTCCTGTAAGTAGGGATGCACCAATACCGCTACCGGATCGGATATCGGGCCGATACTGACTCGAATAGCTGGATCAGGTATTGGTGACAATGGGGCCATTCTATTCAATTCAATTCTATGTTTATATACTATATACGTTATATACTGGAATTTGAAATCCTGTTTAAGTTTTGAGCACTTTGTTGCTGCGTTAAAAAGGTTTACACCTAAATTATAGTTCTTGTTAATTCTGAAGATTTTTTTGCCGAGTTGTTGGTGTACAATTTATTATTTTCATAATAAATAACAATTCACAAAATTTATGTTATGTTATCTATGTATTTATTTGTTACATTTTGTTTTACAAAGTTAGGAAAGTGTTTGAGTCCAGCCTGATGTTGTCTTACACATAACAGAATGATCCAGTCACTTCCTCACAGTGAGGCCTACAGCTGATTAATTAAACACTGGTATCAGATCAGTACTCGGTATCGGCCGATACCCAAAGCCCAGGTATCACTATCGGTATAAAGACTGAAAAAGGGGGATTGGTGCATCCCTACCTAGTTTCATTTCTTATCCATCGTGACATAAATGAGGACACGTAAGGAAACTCTGACATTTTCACCATTTAGCGTGTGGTTTACTAAAGACAAAAAAAAAAAATGCCTCTGGCTGGAGACAAAATTCAAGTAGGTTCTGACTGCACTGACAGATGGGGAGAGGAAGGATAATGTCCTAATTATTCACACTGTTTTCAGTCATATAGACCTTTGTCAGGCGTCAAGGCTCGAGTCAAACACAGATTCATACAGGTTCACAATTAGTACCCTCCTGCAGCTGATATTCATTGATAGACCAGTTAGTAATTCCATACAATAGAAACAGACATGTATAAAATCCCTGTGAGGATAAGGACTTTCGGGAAATGTTTGCATAGATGTGGTAGCGACACAGCAACACGAGTGCAACTGGAATATTTAATGCATTCCAATAAAATCTCTTTGAGATAAATGCTGCCTTTGTGAAGTCCTGATGTTGTGATTGTGTCGAGTGTTGAACCCACTGCATGCTAATCTTTGGGTCCAGTTAGTTGTTATGTATTTGTCCTCACGTACAACTTGTAGTACTAGTAGTGAGTATATGAAAAACAGGCAGTCCTCAGTGTTCAATGACAGCTGGCACATGAGGAACAATTACACTAAAATAAATATCGTAAAATAAATAAGTATAATAAATATATGATCTATTTACAGTTCTTAGTCATAGTAGTCTAAGATTGTTCAGGTCAACTGATGTGGCGTGACCTTCATTCATTGAAACAAGGTTCACTTTTCTATGACATTGTTCTCCAGGACTGCTGGGATCTGGGAAGACTTTCAGGAAGTCTTTGAGGAAGTCTATTCGAGTGGAGGAAGAGGATCCAGGAGACACTGGTTTGAAGGAAGATGGGTTGGAAGAAGCAGCTGTTCTCAGCAGAGACAGTCTTGAGTCAGAGGGTGAGTCTGGGACAGCAGAAATGAATGTTGGCTAGTAGTTTGTTGGATTACATTCCATAATGCATTTAAAACAACACTGGTTGTCTATGGCAAGGGTTTTCTAGACAGACACGACTGAGACACCCCCAGTAATATTTCAGTTCAGACGTATCACAGTTGTGTTCTCTTTATATGTGTGTGCAGACTCAGTGATGGTACCAGCTGCGAACACCACCAGTATTGGCTTGGACACTATAGAGGAAGAAGAGGAGAAAGCCAGGTTCTTTACCCAACTGGAGGCAGGAGCTTCATCAACTATAGATTACTCCAAGCTGAACAGAGAGCTGGACTCAACAAGTTCTACTGTTGGTCCTAACCTCAGGTATGCTGTAATATTACACCCACTAAGCACTAAAGGACAGAAGTAGTCTGAACAGATCAATCATGAAGGTGTCCCACCACACTCCATGCTCTTTTTTAGAGACAATAAATCCAAAAGACAAGAATTGAGATCATGACTGTGTAACGTTCTCTTGCAGATGCTATTAGCACCAAGGTGTCAGTATACTGTTAGCATCCAGGTGTCAGTATACTGTTAGCATCCAGGTGTCAGTATACTATTAGCACCCAGTTGTCAGTATACTATTAGCATCCAGGTGTCAGTATACTATTAGCACCCATTAGCACCCAGGTGTCAGTATACTATTAGCACCCAGGGCAGAATAGCTGCATTGGCTATAGCATGTATAGCATGGCAGAGACAAGCACCCAGGTGTCCATTGCTAACAATGCTATTTGCACCCGAGCCCGGCACACATTAGATACTGTATGTGTATACTGTATTTTTCCTAAACCTAACCGAACTGTGAAAATAATAATTCAAATACAGAAAATAAAAAGTCAACTAAGTGAAAAATAAGCTTCTCACAGGACTTCAGCCCGTTCTCCGGGATGTGAGTCCTGAGTTTGACCCATTCATCCATAACAACCTACTACTGTCATGTACTGCGTCGCTCTTTATATTACTACTACTATTACCGGTGTAAATAGCCGAATAGCTGCCGTGTGACTATTCTCACCCGGGTGCGAATATATAAAAATTAAATGTAGAGTGAATTGTAAAGTTATATATAGACTTGTAAAGTTATTCTCTTGGAAATTCACTGGTGACAAGGGTCACATGATTTTCCTGCAAAATACCCTTGTCTGGTACAAAACAAGTCCTGTAATGTGATTATAGCTAAAATGCTGTTATGAAGTATGAGTTTCATTGCTGAGGTTCATGGTAAATATTTTAATACCCTCTTCCCTCTGGGATGTTGGCTCTGAATGGGGCTTAGATGTTACTTTATTAACAGTTCTTCAGCCCCTGACAGATGTACCAAAAGTTAAGCTTGGGCAGTGGGATTGCATACTAACAGACCTCATGCTTGCTTATGGGGTGAATGATTTAGTGTCTTAGCTGCTGTTCTGCTCTTGAAGATCAACTTTGTGACTGTAAAGTAATGAGAATGCATATCCTCCCTCCAGGAGAGCTGAGGAAGCAGTGGAGCAGAGGGATGATGATCAGAGGAAGACAGTTAGAGAGTCTCCAGGTAACAGTAATAAACCCTTAGCAAACCTCTCTTTCTCTGTTTTCTTTATCTCTCTTTCACACCAATGACCAGGGTTAGACCAGGGTTATCTGACCAATGTTCAACCCGTCTTTTGTCAATTCAAACCAATTTGTCAATTCAATGTAATCCACGGTCAGGACAATTCAGATAGGACCTAGGTCAGGACAATTCAGATAGGACCTGGGTCAGGACAATTCAGATAGGACCTGGGTCAGGACAATTCAGATAGGACCTGGGTCAGGACAATTCAGATAGGACCTGGGTCAGGACAATTCAGATAGGACCTGGGTCAGGACAATTCAAATAGGACCTGGGTCAGGACCTGGGTCAGGACCTGGGTCAGGACCTGGGTCAGGACCTGGGAGCAATGCATACCAACGACCTCGGGTGCTGGAAATGGGCGGGGGGGTTACACCAGAGAGGAGATGATAGTGGCATCATCAATGTGTGCAAAAATGTAAAATGTCACAGAATGATGCATGTCTTTGGAATAATATGGTATAAATATAGTACACAGCATTTTTACCTTTCTAAAAGGTTAAACTATGTTATATGTTACGTGGAGCTGTAATGTATACAAAAACATATAAACATCCAGATTTACAGTATGTATCAATCATGAGTTCATTGACTGACTGAACTGTTGAATAATGTAGAAGTTTGTCCAAATGTAATCAAATGGGTTGATATATTATTTAGTTTGCTAATAGCTTGATAATGGGATGAACTGGGACTGGGTTTGTTACTTTATAACAGATGGAACAGGCGACAGATGGATCTCTTTGCAGGTTTATTTGGAAAGATAAAAAGTTAAAAAAAGGTACAAATAGAAAATGTGCAAACATGCTTTAAAAGAGACGCGCTCACAGCTGGCGGTACCATGAGGAGGTCGGTTACACGGTGTGTTTCTGTTTCTGTGCCTAACGGCGGATACCTCTTTCATTCAGCAGCCTTGTTAATGTTGTCATACGCTACCTTGTCTCTCACCGTCCCGTCATCTACCTTTTTAATTTCTTCCGCACCGTGGACGGCCAGGAGCTCCCGCCCCTCAAAGTCTCACCACACATCCGCGTTGTTCAAATCATCCATTGTTCAACTCCAGTGAATCTGAAAGCATTCCTGCTGCCGTTGTTCTGTTTGTTTGAGCTACCTGTGACAATTACGTCACAACTGAACGCCCCCATTTACAACCAAATAGATTTGTCCCACCCACGCACCGGCGACCCTGGTGCGTGCTGTTCACATTGAAATGGACCCTGGTGCGACCTTTGTCTGACCCACCCTTCGACTTTGGTCACGAAGCCGAGTCGCTCAACGTGGGTTAACCCTTTCAGACACACAATCAACGCTGGTTCAACCCTGGTTGAGTCCTCGGTGTGAAAGGGATATCTGTTTCTGTGTGTCTCAATCAGGTCGTTTCTCTCTCAGCCTTTACAGGATCTCCACATTACAGCGAGGATTTTGAGGAAGAGGAAAATGGAAAAGAGCCACCGGAGGAGGTTCGTAGTTGGAATCTATAATGACTAAACACTGAACATGTTCTTTGATAAGTTAGGACCTTAGTGACAAACAAAATAATTTCAACTCGAGGTCCACTTACCAACTGTTTTAGTAAAAAGTACCAACTGTTGCATGCAGTGTGCATACAGTTGGATCATCCTACTTCATCATGATATTGTGCCTTGAACTTTGACCCTCTTGCTCATGTATTCAGCGGCTTTTGTCAATGAGCTGTAATCCGCGGTCATCTGTCTGCTGTCTCAGCGGCTCAGTTGATGTGACGTATCCTCCGCAGCGCAAAGGATTGTGGGTCAGAAAAGCCAAAAAAGTATGCTGGCTTGCATACTGCAAAATGCAACTGTATTTTTGGCATACTGCACCTGACACACTTTGTATTGGGACACACTAAATCTTTTTCTGGCATGCAGAATAGTATGGTACTACGCACCAATAATCTCAACTGTATCTTCTCAGTTCTAGTATGCCGACCCCCAAAGGAGGGTTGAAGTGTCAACTGAAAAATATGTTATCCATCTTGTTAACTATATTCCAGAGGAAGCTAACATTGTTTAAAGAGAGTGGCTGATAATGATATATCCTGGCACGTACACAACAATAATGACAACCTCAAAGCCATTCAAATTAAATAAAATAAAAAAGAATCCATGATTCAAGTTGTTAAGGAATTCTACAAACATGAGCTGCTGTACTGTCTAATATAAGTAACTAAATAGTTCACCAGCTCAGTTTGCCTTGTATCCAGTTCTACGCTGCCCACAGATATCTTTTTTCTTCTTCTACTTTTTACAGTAAGAAAATCAGCCAAATTGACATGTAGTACTGTTCAGTAATTCAGAGGAGTCAGGAAGCCCCCTTTGTCAATACTAATTAGACTACTGTCTGTCAATCAGGCATCAGAGTTGAGTGAGTTGAGAAAAAACAACATATTATTGTAAATCTGTCAGGCGAGCTCAGGTTGGTAAAATCAGTTTAACATGGGAGATGTCATTATTTGGACTGCAACATGCTTGATATTGGCTGGATGGTTTCAGAGCTGCAAGGGTCAATACAATCTGTGATGACATTACTGAGGCTTAATGTTGTAAGCTTTATCTTTATTTACTAGTGCAGTGCCCGTTCGTAGCGTGTGCCCGTCCGGAATGGGCCGATACGTTTCTGCGTTGTTGAGAACCGCTGTATGTAAGCCTGAAGTAGAATGGATTAACAGCTATCGAGATATGTGAAGGACAGTCACATACACTGACAGAGATTACTTCCTTTACAATTACATGATGCTGCTACAGCGCCACCTATTGACCTATTGCCACTTCATATCATATCTACATATGTCCACCAAATGTGTTCGCAATAGCACAAAGCGTTCAGGAGATATGACATTTTTGTGACATAAGCCACAAAACAGCATTGCCACAGCATTTGAGCTAACTTTGAGGGCTAGCTGTAGCTAAACTATATGAAACATCAAAAATCTCAAAGAGTAATGTTTCCCAGCTTGGTCCAGAGATGTTCTGTTCCGAACTTGGTGACAATTGCTCAAAATGTGTAGGAGGACTACTGAAAAAACAGATTTGGACAAAATTCAAAATGGTCGCAAATGGGCGTGGCTTATATGGATAGATTTGTCTGGACCTATAGAATCCAGGTTTTGAGACTAACAGTTCAAAAATTACAGGCCAAAATGTAAAGTTCACTGTTATAACATCACCATCTGGCCACTACCTTCAACACTTCACATTCTCGGGTCCCTAGCAATACACCCGCCAAGTGTGAAGTAGATTGGAGGAACGGTTCTGGAGATATGCGAGGGACAAACCCACATATATAATAACCCTATAATACAGAGATTCCTTGTTTCATAGTTAAATACTGAAATATTACAAACTGACATCTTGCTACACGATTCAGTAATTCATGCTATTATCTGTTTTACAGAAGTCTAAAATATCTCCAATACTTGCCAAAGGTAAGAGAAAAAACTGATATTTCACTGAGGTCATGGGTGGTTGTTTGGAGGAATACAATCTTTCAGTCAAAAAGAATGTGGACTCTGGAGATGGACAGTCTAAGGCCCTGTTCACACCTGGTATTAACATGCGTCCTTGGGTTTCTGAAAGGCGCTATATAAGTCCAATTTTTTATTATTGTTATTATTAGTAGTAAACACAATACAGCAGCCATTGTGATGTAAAATTACATGAATGTCAGTAGTAATATCCTACATATTCCTGAATTCTGGTACATTGTATTAACATCAAAATAAAAGGTTATTGTATTATTGTGGCAAAAGCAGCGGTACCGGCACCGCTGTTTATGCCAGACAACAGCCTGTAGGAGTACAGCGCTCCAGAGAGCGGGGAGGACAGAGAACAGGCGGGCGGTCGGGTGTCAGCACAGACACAGACACATCTCCGACAGTATGATAATAATGCACTTCACGTGCCTAGTCTACATACAGTAGAGCACAGAGGCCGTTACCATGCTGACAAGCGCCCGTGCCTGCCTGTTTATTCACCTGAGGGGCGCGGTGATCCCGCGGATCCCAGCTGGACATCAGATGAGTAGGCGGACCCTAATGTGGCTCAGGACGCATTCACTACACACTGCTAAAAGAATGTGGTCATATGTGGCCCAGACCACCTCTGAATGTGGTCTGAAAGATCCGATCTCAATGCGTCCTCAATGTGTCTTGAGTGCGTTCACACCTGTACTTAGAGCTGTCCACTTGTGATCCGATCACTGAGGACGCATGTTAATACCAGGTCTGAACAGGGCCTAAGAGAGAGAGAGACGAACAAGCCATACACAGCACTCCTACCATTAAATAATGAAGCACTACAGTGGAAACCATGTTAATACTGATAATGAACAGGATCTCATTCAAATGTCATATATATATATATATATATATATATATATATGTATATATATATATATATATATATATATATATGAATTTGAATCTGCAGTTTGTTTACAGTGCCCTCCCCGCTCGGCTGCCGCTGTGCACGGTTCACATCTGAATGTGTAGTCCGCTCCGTCATGTGGACTCGCAGTAGCGGCCAAAACGATGCTGCGTGGCGGTTCTCGTCGGGCCTTCGATGATCTGTAGGATCTATTCCACTGGTGCTAAAACACGCAGCCTCAAAGGCAGAGCCATCAGTCCAGTTTCTCAAGCTAAACTGGCGCTTGATTACTCTGTAACCCGAGATTCAGGCTCATCATACAGTATCTCTGTGCGTTTTTTATTTCAGTTGGAATTGTAATATCAGACCACACCATGCCAAGAGTCTGCTATTGCAAGTCAGGGTACAAAAAAAAAGCACTTAAAGGGTGTGGAAATTGCAATATAGTGGGACACTTAACAGCCTCAAAGAGCATCATAGAAAACTTCCATCTCTCCTTCCAGCTTCTCTCAAAATGTTTGAGATATGACTACACCCTGTTACTACGGGCAACGTGTTGCCAAAGTCAGAAGCACATACTGAAGCCAACCAAGGTCCGTTTTCTTTAAGTTTTTGAAACATCCAATGTAGTACATATGTTTGTTTTTTTTATTTATATATATATATGCATTTTGCCTCAGTACAACATTTAGATTTCTTGAAGATGGGACATGAAGTACAGGGTATAGCTTGCTGCAGGAGGTGTACCCACAGAGAGGGCTCTAATCCTGGGGTGAGGAAGGAGCCACTCGTGGTCAACTCTTAGGGAGATGAGGAAGCATTTTGGGACATTAAAATGAAAGTGTGGATCCGTTAAAAACAAGACATGCCACATTATGAACATGCGTCTTCGTAGTAAGCAGGTAGATGGCAACACGCACATACAGTCCATGTGAAATATACCCTTGTATCATCCTGGTTATATCATCCGCTTTGTTCTTAGAGAACCCGTTTTAGTCATTCCATCTGCATTGCACGCTTGCTACAGTACAGTATTGAGCTGTCCAGCGGTACAGTAAGAAAATTGAACTTTTAAAAAATGGACACAAGCTTCCTCTGTTAGTCTATTCATGCAGACTTTAGCTAAGGCTTCATGTATTAAGATTGGTTGAGTTTCACAGGCCAAAGGATTTGCACAACAGCCCCCTGGTTCATTTTGTAAGGGATACGAGTTAAGTGGTTGTTCTCATAGTAACAGTTACAGTTAAACACCAAGGGCTCATATTGCAGTTCCTTTCCCCGTTTCTCGCTTTACATCAGAGACATGTTCCCTCTGCACTCATTTCAATAAGCACTTGGTGTATTTACGTTAGTGTTCCAAGACACAAGAAAAAGATATTTTCCAATGTCGGATTATTGCTCATCGGTTTTTATTTAATTTGCAGTGTTTCTGAACCATCTCATGAACCCATTCATTACTTACTGTATGTAATCACTACAGTAGTAATGGCTATCCCACCTTGTCTTTGTCCCTTCATTCTGCCAGCTTTTCTCTTCTGTTTTCACCTCGAAGGACCTGTTTTCACACATGTACCATTCCTATTATTGTATTTTAGTGTGACTTTCCAAAAAAAAATGTATTGTGTGTTTGCTATAGTGAAATGCAGCTTGTCAGTTGGAATTAGACTAATTGGCACCATCTTGTGGCTTCAGACAGTGCACTTTTGTGTTCCACCTGACCATCACAAACAGTTAAAAGCAGCTCTCCAAAGTGACAACATGATGTGGCACTTGACCCCCAACTCTATAGGCACAATAATTCACCAAAGTCTTCTAAAAATTAAGTCCAACAGGTGTACTTCAGTGTGGCTGGCATGTGATCAGAGAGAGGTTTGACCTACTACCCGTACAGAGAAAATTCCTTTTTCGCCTATACCTTTTAATTTGTCCGTTATTGGTCACTTCACGAGGAAACCTCAACCTGCCCAGGGGGTTTAGTCCTTTAATTTATTCTCAAACTGAAGCAGAGAGAAGCTGTTGTGAGGCTGAAAAGACAACGTGAGTGCAAAGAAGTTCCCATGTCCCACACTTTCGAGATTAACCGGTAAACCAAATAGATTCAAACTTTCAGACACTTTGAAAAGTCCTAAGGGGAAAATGACGTACGATTGCCTATTCTTTAACCAGCGTCTCATGTATATTTGAGCTATTCGATTTCCTAACCTCTGCTCCTTTGTCTTTCAAGTTAATCAGAGTTAGTATATCAGACTTTGGCAGACCCTTTAAACTCTTATCCAGAGCTTTAACCCGTATTGTAGTGCACACTATTTACTGAGGGGGTATTGCAACTTTGTCAGTATTATAACACGTTTATGTTGTTACATGTTTGGATGCTTATTTGGCCATTGACTGGCTGATTTTTGGAGTGTACAGATGGAAATCAGAGGAATGGAATTAGTAGCTTGTTCAATGCACTTTTATTATGGGACATTTCCATTTGTAGCACCATTTTGAGGGCTTAGATCCTTCTAGGAATGAGAAGGGTGCAACGAAAAGAGTGGCGCAAAAAAAAACATGGAAGATAAAGGAGAAAAAAAAGGGCAAGTGAGGTTGGGACTCCGGCTGGGCCGCTGGAAACACATCAACAGTCAGTCTGTTGGATGGCAGAGATGGGATATGTGGGGACACAAAGAGGTGACACTCGTACGTAACAGGAGTGTACTGAGTTTTAAATCCTCACCCGTCTGTGTCACCTGCTTTGGTGTGTAAAAGAAGAAAAAGAAAAAAAAAAGGAGAATGTTTTCTGACACAACCACATCTCTGTCAAATCATGCACTTGGCGTCGACATGCATGCCTAAAGAAGGGTGCACAAAGTGTGATGTGTTGACTTTAATAGGAAATTGCTTGCAATATGGAACACACCTCTTACACGACAATTTGTACTGCCTGAGAAAAAGTTGCACCCAGTTTCAGAGGTTGTATAATTATAAGGAGTCAGTATTTTTATGGTTGGAAAAAAGTATCCTCCACTGAAAGATGTACAGTAGGAAAAAAAAAAAGCATTTTGTACACCATTCTTGATGTTTGAGATAAGATAAAAAAAGAAAAAAAAGATTAAAACATTGAGGAATGTTCCATTTTCCTGTAAATTGTACCTCTATTTATTTGCCTTATTTAGTTTGCTATATTTTGTATGTACACACAGCATTACAACAAAATGTTATATTAAAAATATGAATATGAATAATTAAACTGTGGTCCGTGTAAGATGGATAGTTTTGAGACTTGTATAAGAATGAGAAGTTTTTTTTTTTTTTTTCATTTCTAATTTTTTTTTTTTTTCTCACCCTGTGTCTTTTGTAGGGTTACAATAAACTTTTGTCCCTTACAACTGATTGTGTTCTTTTCTTCAAAATAATTTATTGAGATGCACTGGTGGACTCTCTCTACTGGAGGGTGCCCTTCCAGTAGAGAAAACATCATAAAGTGCCCTCTAGGGTGCCCTTCCAGTGGAGAAAACATCATAAAGTGCCCTCTAGGGTGCCCTTCCGGTGGAGAAAACATCATAAAGTGCCCTCTAGGGTGCCCTTCTAGTGGAGGAAACATCATAGAGTGCCCTCTAGGGTGGCCTTCCAGTAGAGAAAACATCATAAAGTGCCCTCTAGGGTGCCCTTCCGATGGAGAAAACGTCATAAAGTGCCCTCTAGGGTGCCCTTCCAGTGGAGGAAACATCATAGAGTGCCCTCTAGGGTGCCTTTCCAGTAGAGAAAACGTCATAAAGTGCCCTCTAGGGTGCCCTTCCAGTAGAGAAAATAGGATGCAGAGCATTAATGGCTGCCCTTAAATGGAGAAAACATGATACAGTGCTCTCTAGGGTGCCCTTCCAGTTTAAAAAAAACACAAGCAGTTCCATATCGGCTGCCCTAGAGTCCGCCTGTTACATATCGGACTCCTACCTAGTTTTTCCCAGTGTTTCCCTGTGTTCCGGAAACCGGAGCACCTGGAGTAAACCCACACGGGGAGAACTTGAATTCCTCACAGAAAGGTCTGATCACCAGAACCTGGCTCTGAGGAATTAGTACTAACTACTAATGGTCCTGAAAAAGGGAAATAGAAGACTACGAAGACATTTAAATGAAGGAAGAGGGAAAGAAGAGGAAGAAGGAGAGGAAGGAAGAGGAAAAGCAGTAGCCTTGTTGCACTCCAAGTAAGGCTTGGTGGCCCAGGTTTGAGCAGACACTTTTTTTTGCCAATTACCTTAACCTAACATTGTTAGACTGTGGGAGGAAACCGGAGCACCCGGAGTAAACCCACACAATGGGAGAACTTGAATTACTCACAGAAAGGTCTGATCACCAGAACCTGGCTCTGAGGAATCAGAACTAACCACTAGTGGTCCTAAAAAGGGAAATATAAGACTAGGAAGACATTTAAATGAAGAAAGAGGGAAAGAAGAGGAAGAGGAAGGAAGAGGAGGAGAGGAAAAGCAGCAGCTTGTTGCACTCCAAGTAAGGCTTGGTAGCCCAGGTTTGAGCAGACATTTTGTTTTGCCAATTACCTTAACATTGTTAGACTGTGGGAGGGAACCGGAGCACCCAGAGTAATCCCACACATGGGGAGAACTTGAATTCCTCACAGAAAGGTCTGATCACCAGAACCTGGCTCTGAGGAATCAGTACTAACCACTAATGATCCTGAAAAAGGGAAATAGAAGACTACGAAGAAATTTAAATGAAGGAAGAGGAAAAACAGCAGCTTGTTGCACTCCAAGTAAGGCTTGGTGGCCCAGGTTTGAGCAGACATTTTATTTTGCCAATTACTTTAACCTAACATTGTTAGACTGTGGGGGGAAACCGGAGCACCCGGAGTAAAACCACACATGGGGAGAACTTGAATTCCTCACAGAAAGGTCTGATCACCAGAACCTGACTATTTGTGTGTGGGAGGAAACCGGAGCGCCTGGAGTAAACCCAGAAGAAAACATTTAAATGTAGGGAGAGAGGAAACGCAGCAGCTCGTTGTTTCCCAAGTAAGACTCAGTGGCCCAGGTCTGACCAGTGGAAATACGTGTGATCTTACTTTTGTCCTTGCAAGTTAGCTGCAGCTTGTTGCGCTGCAAGTATGGCTTGATGGCCCGGTTTTGACCAGTGCCGTTTCTGGGGAATGATTCTCCTGTACCTTTAGCACGGTAGTGGGACGCCTTCACCCCAGCAGGGAGAGAGCGCAGCCCTACAGGTGCTTCTTCTGTGGAAACGGGTGGGACGAGGGTCAGCTCAACCTTACTTTTCTTTCTGTAAGGTAGCTGCAGCTTCTTGCGTTCATCCTCTGCTCTGGAAAACTCATGCAGAGAATCCTGCCTAGTGTTCGTTTTGTCCTTAGGCTGGCAAAATGAGGCCATAGTGTCTACGTCCTCAGTGAAGAGGGAGGCATAGAATTCATCCACGTCAGGACAGATCTCTGGCTCAACACGCTTCTTAAAAGGCTTTTGTCTGGTCATGAGCTTTCTTACACACAATTTCTCGGTGAAAGCCAGGGCTCTTTGTCTGCACCTTTCATTCCTTTCTTCCTGTTTATCCTGCAGCATCTTCATATTTTCTTCTTTCAGCTTCTTCATTTTCTCAATGCGCTGGGCCTTTTTCAGTTTCTTCAATTGTTCCGTAGGGATCTGGCCCAGTTGTGTTGCCAATGACGCCACATATCGCTCAATTCCGATCATATTTTCCCTGGTGAATTGTGGAAAACAGCTATCCACACAGCAGCGATACACTTCTGCCACCTTCGCACTCAGAACATCCCTTGTAGTATCCGCGTCTGATGTGGAGTCATAGAGCTGAACCCACTCTTTTAGCATGCCTCCTCTTTTCTTCTCTCTGTCTATTTTGTCCTTCATGTCAATTACCTCCAATGCTAGCTTTTCTTCTTGCTCTTTAAGTTTCAACATGGTTGCCTCGATGTTGCGCCGTCTGGTGTCTAGTACATCATCAAACTTTGTAGTGTGCTGATTCAGGATCCAGACATCCTGTTCAAACTTCCTTATTCCATCAAGTATCTGCTCAGCATCAGAGAAGTATAGCTCCTGCTTCTCCTCAGATTCCGAGCTGACACTGTCCAGTTTAGAATGTGTCACCAGTGTGTCGTGGGCTGAAGACAGCGTGGGCTCTCTGGTGGAAGTCCTTGTACCTGGACTGGACTCCAAACCTCTCTGAGGCTCCCTGTTCTGTTCATCCTGAGCTTCTCTGCCAGATAGGACTTTATCTTTCAAAGCATTTTCCTTCTTGGCCTCCTGCCACTCAGAAGGTGACATCTTGAACAGAATGTTCTTGTACCACTCACATTTTTCCAGGATATCCTCATTCTTGGCGACTTCACTTTTCAAGGTCCCTACTTCAGCAGTTAACTTCTCTTTGGCTACTTTTAGCCCCTGTTTGGACTTGGGCTCTGTTTCAACATGTTTTCTGCCATCCATGGATTCAAGCATCTTGAGCTTCTCTTCATAGCTGTTTTTCTCAGCCTCATGGATTTGTTCAAGTTCGTTCACATGTTGCCGCTTTGCTGCAATGGCCTTGTCCATCTCCATAATCTCTGACCTTTTTTTAATCAGAGATGTCTCCCGCAGCATTGCCACCTGCTTGCTTCTCCCCAGTTCATTGTCCCTGCTGCTGCTGTTATAAATAGTCCTACGTCTCACCTTCAGGTCAGGAGTCACATCTTGTGTTTGTGGTTGGAGAGCTGATTTATAGAGTTGTAGAATCCTCATATAGTCCTTTTTACTACACATAGCCCCTTTCTCCTTCACAATCACTGTAGACATGCTATGTCCTTTCTCCTTCCCTCTCAATTCTGGCATTGTCATCTGGTATCTCTCTGAGATTGGTATTGTCATCTGATATCTTTCTGAGATTGGCATTGGCATCTGATATATCTCTGAGACTGCAGCATCTGCAGGACTTAAGGTTAGTTCTGCTTAGTCTTCAAAGGAGTCTTCAATGTCTTTGATCTGACATTGTTACATCCTGACTGACATCCCGTGACATCATGACATCCTATCACATCATGACATTCCGTGACATCATGACATTCAGTGACATAGTGACATCCCATCACATCATGACATTCCGTGACATCATGACCTTTCATGACCCCTTGGTTACTGTTGCTATGCATCTCAATTGAATTGAATTGAATTGAAAGGGCTTTATTGGCATAAAAAAAAATCATAAATAATGTTGCAAAGGCATCAAAATATAATTTGTACAAATATTATGGAGCGAGGACAGTGACGCTAAAGTTTGACATAGAAAATAAAAATTGCCTTTGAAATCAAAACCTAAACTGAAAAAAGGAAACATTAGCATTAAAATACTTGTATTGGAAACACTTGTATTGTCACTGAAACAAGTATTGGCCTTGAAAAAAAAAAAATTCCACTGAAAAATAAAACACAATCAGTAAAAATTATTTTATTTTAATTTTGATATTTTTTGTATTCTAATGTGTTTTTTTCAATGACAATCCTGTTTTTTTTTTTTTTCCAACATCGTAGAGCCCTAATTCGCACATTAGCAGGAATGCAGCACAACACGAGAGTGAAAGCACTGCTAGGTTTATTTTAATGTGAAAGTGCAATAAAAATATGTTGTCGCTTAAATCAATGAATAATCGTGATAAATAATCGTGATCACAATATTGATCAAAATAATCGTGATTATCATTTTGGCACTAATCGTGCAGCCCTAGTTCAGACAGTAGCGATCTGAATGGGTAGAGATTTCAGTCGAGTGTAGAGGCCATGATTCATGACTACCCATGTTGCCCAAGTCAACCAGTATTGTTTTATGATTTTTTTCAAGAGAAATACTTCTCATGGCATGGTTGTTTTAAAATCTGTCTAGTGAACGATTTCCTATTCTGTCTGTAAGTCTTATCAAAAACATGTGGACATAGAAACAGAAACACAGATAATAAATATGTTTGATGAAGTATGGTTGAAGTCCAACTAAAAACAGTTTCATGAAGTGCCTGGTTTGCTATACTTGATTCCCCCATTGCCTTCTGGTAGCCTACTTGTTCTTCAGTTCAGTTATACCTGAAATGTACAAAAACTGTATTTTGGGACCACTGTTAACAGTTTGAAAGAGGTTATTTAGGAACTTGATAAGTATTTGCATTTTGTCTACAGAGCAATGACAAATTGAAGAATGTTATTTAACTAAAACTTTGCAAGTGCAATGCTCACAGACACAGTTTCTGTATGTTTGTCAGATCAAAGTTATGTGCACTATTGAAGAGCTGAAATTATTCTGTCTTCCACAGTACTTTAAACATTTCGGTAACACTTCATTTTACAGGTCTGCAAATGTTATAGTAATTAGGTGATGATTAGCAAGTAACCTATTTGAAATTTCTTTGGAATTACTGCCAAATTACCCCAATATTTACCTCAAAATTGATAAAAAATGACTTTATTATAAACATGATTTAATAATTATATGCTAAAATAGCATATAATCGTTAAAATAGGAACCCTTAAGCTTGAGAAGCGGCTGAGCGCTGCTCTTCATTGGAAACTAATAGAAGACACTTCTGATCAGGCACAAATGTCACCATTGTGTGACTTATTGTCTACACCAGGGGCGCAACCTTTACTATAAAAAAAAAAAGAAATCTGTCTGGAGCCGCAAAACATTATACAGCTTATACAGTTTATACACAGCTTATAGTCTACTGTAAGTCTAATGCAGTGAGGGCCAAAGTGCAAATGTACAACGCAGTATGAGGAAGATTTTGAGAATAAAGTCATAATATTATGAGATAAAAGGTGGTAACATAACGAGAATAAAGTCATATGTGATCAAATTAGCTGGATTTCGGTTACATGTATTTGCTCAACCTCTCTGAAAGCAGAACAGTTCCTGTTCCCATAGAAATATGAAGCTTTGTTTTTAATCAAACTGGTTGACAGATGCAAAAATGTATAATAAACATAAATACAGTTACATAAATAAGCTTTTATGTAAGTGAAATCCAGTTAACTTTATGCATATCAATGAAACTGTGTTGATCATTCCTTAACTGATGATCTATCAACTGTGAACTAATCACAAAGTCATAGTAATCATTTGTTAATGGTGAGCAACCAAAAATTCATGATACATCCCATATTAATTCAAGCATTAAAGGTCCCATATTATAAAAAAGTGAGATTTTCATGTTTTTTTTATTATAAAGCAGGCTTAAGTCCTATATAAATACTGTGAAAGTATTGAAACACTCAATCCACAGGGCAAATAAACACAGCCGGTATTCAGAAACTCAGCATTTGAAACAAACTGTCAGGATTTCTGCCCATTCGTGATGTCACGAATATACAATATTTAGACCCTTGACACAATTTTAAACGTAAACGTTCTAAATGTGTCCCAGTTTATTCCTGGTTGTGGTGTGTATGTGAATGACATCAGCTGACAGGAAGTACACATGGACCCAAGCTGTTACCTAGCAATGGAATTCTGTTGCAATTCTGTCAAAATGCGCTAAAACAGAGTGTTTCAGACAGAGGGTAAATACAGGCCTATTCAGGCTGACAGTATGAGGAAAATAAAGTTGTCTTTTAACATTACAAAATGTAAACATGTTCTAGTAGAAACACAAAATACAAGTATGAACCTGAAAATGATCATAATATGGGAGTATATGAGTCATGCATTTGTTAATAAGCATTACTTAAGTATCAAAACATGACCAAACATTTGGAATGTGTTCATTGTGACATCAGTACTTAGAATTATGACATCAAGCAGCTCATTTGCACCAATTGTAACACGAACCTCGTGCATTCTGTGTTCTAAACTTCCGTCCTTTTATCCAAGGTGCTTCTGATGCGCCTGCTGTTGCTAAGCAACCAAAACATGCTTGCTGCGATGACGATGATGATGAAGTTGCAGTAATTTCGCAGTAAAAGCCTCACTGACTAAACTAAACACAGTCAAAACAAAGATAAATGGATTGCCAGCACCGTAATCCCTCACAGTAGCTTCACTGCTCGATTCCACTGTGTCAGGTTGGTTGTTCCTCGTCAGGTGACATGCAGTGCGCCTGTCAAAGAAAAAAGTCATAGAAAGTCGTATAAAAAAAGTCATGGTATAGTTAGTCATATAAAAAAGTCATAGAAAGACATATAAAAAAAGTCATAGTATAGTAAGTCATATAAAAAGTCATTGTATAGCAAGTCATATAAAAAGTCATGGTATTGTAAGGCATATAAAAGTCATAAAAAAGTCATTATCTAGTAAGTCATGTAAAGTCATATAAAAAGTCATTGTATATGTAGCAGTTGCGTACTCTCTCTTGCGTTGTGTTATTAATGATGTACACACACCGTCACTTTTGGCTCCAACTTGCCGTTTATTCTGGTAATACAGAAATGATGTTAGATCTCCCACAGTCAGTCTCACAGCGCCAAAGTCTCTCAAAGATGCACGGAGACGGCATATGCAGACTGTTTACCAGATTTTTACATACAAGCTAACATTAATACAAATATAAAAATATACAACATGTACCTGGTAATACAGAAATGATGTTAGATCTCTCACAGTCAGTCTCACAGTCAGTCTCACAGCGACAAAGCTTCTCAAAGACGCTAAAACAAAATGAAATCAGTTGAAGTTGCTGTTGATTAGCCAGCTACAGCTCAGACTAAGCTAGCAAAGTGCTCCACACAATCAAAGAGGCAACTAATATCAACATTCAGCATTTTCTTTAGTACTTGGAAGCTTCGCTCGACATACAATTGACAGAAAACACACTTTTACCCATGAAAACAAGGCTTATGATCTCTATATTTACGGAGCTAATTGAAAGTCAACCTACCAGGAGACGGCACATGCAGACTGTTGACAAGATGCGGGGCGCACCTGTCAAGTCTGCAGGGGCGCAGTAGAGGGCGCTCATGCTACATACACACAACGGTCTCCATGGCAACCTCCATCATAATCAGATAACAGTAAATAATATATAAATATATATATATAAAATGAATAATAATAATTAAATAATAAAGTAAATAATATATAAAATGAATAATAATAATTAAATAATAAAGTAAATAATATATAAAATGAATAATAATTAAATAATAAAGTAAATAATATACAAAATGAATAATAATAATTAAATAATAAAGTAAATAATGATATTGAAACAGATGACAAATAATAAATTAAATTCAGTGTACATACATTTAAACATATTAAGACAGAGTTAGTAATGGCAAGTGTAATCATTAACTCCGCTACATATAGTAAGTCATGTAAAGTTATATAAAAAAGTCATAGTATAGAAAGTGATAAAAAAGTAATAGTATAGTAAGTCATATAAAATAGTCATAGTATATTAAGTCATATAAAAAAATCATAAAAAAAGTCATAGTATAGTAAGTCATAGAAAAAGTCATAAAAAACTATGAGGGGCCGTTCAAGACATAACTCATTTTTTGCACTCACACACATGCATTCTCCTTTCACATACATATATACTTTACTTTTCTAGATTTTCACTTTCACATACACATATTTATACTTACACACATGTATTCTTTACTCTAACCAGTGGTGGCTGGTGACTAAAAAAATTAGGACAGCCTTTCACTGAAAAACTAAATTTAATAACGCACGGGGGGGAAAGCAGCGCCTTTTGTAGTCCATCTTCGGAACATTGTAGTTTCACCACAGCAGACCCGCATCACTAACATTCGCCGCTGTCGCATCATAATTACGGAGCCTAGTGTTAGTGCAGTCGGATTCTCTTAACATCACGGTTGTCTTTTCCTAAGTCCTTATGAATTCTCCTTCTCATCTCTCCTTGACCTCATGACGTTTTCCATCGATATCAAGGAAAAATGGTTAGGAAAAGACGTTAGGACGTAATTTTTGGACTTTTCGACCGCAGCCTCAAAGTTTTTGGTTCCAGGATAGCTGATCAGAGTCAGTTCAATCAACTCTGAGTAGGTTGAACCTGAACATAAAAAGCCATCATCAATAGAGCTTTGATACTACGATTCACATGGCGACAGGTAAATAAGAGGCAGAGTCCAGTTGACGTAGAGATTGTAGTACATGTACGTGGCCTGGGTCCATCCACTTGGCACTCAGGCCCACCCAATCAGAAGGCTTCCTTTTTGTTGCTTGATCATCCAGTGAATAGCAGTCAGCGCTGTTTCAGTTATCTGACTTCGACCATAAAGTGGTAGTACATCTCACAGCAGCCCCTAGAATTTTACTTTATCCATTTTAAATAAATACTCCTCTGTGTTTATTATCTACGACAACCAGTTACATAAAAGTTACTACGAGTATACAGATACATTTGGCTGAATGTCACCAGCTAACACTGTCACTTGTTAAACGGAAACACCTGTACATTGAGGAACAGAAGTCTGAGGAGCAGGAGGAAGAAGTTCTGCCACCGTTCTCAACCGTATATTGAAATGTGTTTGCGTTTTGTGTCAGTGTGAGTGTCTGTTCGTCTTGTGAGGATCTTTGTGTTGCTGTGTTTAGTGTGAGAGTGAGTGTCTTTGTCTTGTGAGGATCTTTGTTTCCCCATCTAGGTGCTCTCTCTCTGATTGGCTGGAGGTCTGGGGGTGTGTCGGCTGCTGGATTGGTCCATCCATCATCTCTGCAGTTCAAAAATGCTCAGCATCAGTCTGACAGCAGCCTTGCTCTGTCCTCAGCCTCCAAACCTTTGTGTTAAAGCTGTGATCTACAGTTGAATTAGTAGCCTTAGTGCCGTAGTCGGCTTCCTAATTGTGTAACTTGTTGCAGGTTTTCTTTGTTGCTTAAGATACCACTTCAGTGGTCCGGATGAACCGCCATCTTTTCTCCTGTTTCTGCTGTATCCTAGGGAGCCACATTTAGGAACTGTCATTGTGTTTGCTTGTTCATTTTGTTCAGGGTTAGTCAGATACTTTGGCCTTTGTTCACCCTGAGTTATATTGTTTCATTTTATTGTTTGTCAACTTGATTTTAAGTAGTATATCTTGTTTACTAAACTTAAAATTGAGTCCTGCGGCTGTAGTCTGGGGACCGGAGGAGGGAACGTCCTTCATACTTTTATTTTGAGCTCCTACCCCCACCTAGACGGGGTGCATAACATGCCCCTCATCACCCTACTGTACCCATAACAAGGCCTACTGGTGAAAAACTCTGGCATCAGGGCATCACATCAGACTGGACTCTTTGTCCCTGCTCACATTTGAAAGGGACTATGAAGTCATTTCAGTGTTCAACACCAAGAAGCCCCGTCGTCTCCTGCTGGAATCATCAACAGTAAGATCATTTAATTATTCAATTATGGACTGATGGCCTATTTCATTATTATTGTTTATTGGGTATAGTTTATGTTTGGTGTACAAGTTGGGTTTTATGCTGATGTTGCTGCCAGCTGTGTGTGTGAATATGTGGCCGCCGTGCCAGGCTAAGCTATGCTATGCCATGCCATGCCATGCAATGCCATGTTATGTTATGTTATGTTATGCCATGCCATGCCATGCCGTTTCTGTTTGTCTCCTTTGATCAGAATCAGCTTGATTGTCCAGGTATGAGTAGACCTACACATATACTGTAGGCTACCAGGAGGCTGACTCTGGTTATTTTTCTCTTATTGTACGACGGAAATAGAAATGCAGCTAAAAACAAGGTCGACAAATCTGAACAAGAGTGAAGAAAGAAGATAAATATACATGTCTCAATGTAGAAGGCTTGTAGGATTAAACTGTGGTGCATGATGTGGTTGATATCTGCCTTTCAGAGTCTTATAAGTAGATGTTTGGTCTTGGACGTGACAGGCCAACCTGATTTTCTCTGTGCCCCCCCACACTGTGTCGTGGAATCACGCAGTACTCACCTTTCAGACGCAGTGTACAAAGTTCAGACATCACAGGAGAAAGATTGTAGAATATTTCAATTTTTATAAGTGAAAATAAATGCTAAACAAGCCTCCAGCAACTTTGCATTTACTTATTGAAAAAACAAATGAGCAGGGCAATGACATGAATACAATCAACTATTTTATAATACAAAAATAGCAATATTCAGTTCTCAAAAGGCAGTAAGTGAGAACTGCTGGTCAACAGTGAAGATCATACCTACAGTAATACTGACATAATGAATGGGACACGAAATACATGGAGGCTGTGTGAGGTGTCATTTCACCAGACACATTTTCATATAATCATACATATTGAGCTACCATCAAAGGCAACACTTTATGATAACCATCATTTATAAATGGTCAATTGATAGTTAATTAAGTGAATTGTTATTTTACTGTTAACAAACAATGAAATGATAATATTGTTTCCTTATTATTAGTAATGCTGTAATTTTAGTTATTTTATCATTAGTTTGTGTAATATGAAATTTGTTTATAAATTCTATATTGTATCATAGCTTATGAGAGACAATAACTATTACATTCTGATTACATTAGTAACAGTATTTATTAACAGTTTATTGTTGTACAATGTATAAGTATTCGTTAATGATTACAAGATGATATAAGAAATCATTTGTAAAACATCTATAAACATTACATGGATAGATGGACCAGAAACCAATTATTAACCATTGACAAAGTAATAACTACCTATCTAAACAATGTTTATAGATATTTTACAAGGTATTTATTAACCATTAAACAAGGTATAAATAATCATCAGTTGCAACTTTATAATAGGCATCATAATGTTTATAGACGGTTTACAAACCAATTATTAACCATTAACAAAGTCTTACAAATATCTATATATATAATGTTTATAGATGTTTTATAAACAATTTCTTTATCATTGACAAATGTATAATATAGTATATAAAATGTAATAAACTATTAAAATTCTAAACTATTATATATAATAAAATAAATAATAGCATTACTAATTAGTAAACATTATTCATTATAATGTCATGGTTTCTTAACAGTAAAATAACTTAACTATCAATTTACCGTTTATTATTAACCATTGACAAAGTATTTACTATCTATCTAAACAATGTTTATAGATGCTTTATAAAGTTTTTATTAACCAATAAACAAGTTATTATAATCATCAGTTGCAACTTTATAATAGCCATCCATATAATGTTTATAGACGGTTTACAAACCAATTATTAACCGTTAACAAAGTGTTACAAATATCTATCTATGTAATGTTTATAGATGTTTTACAGACAATTTCTTAATCATTAACAAATATTTATAATATAGTATATAAAATGTTATGTGCAACAATAAACTGTTAAAATAACATAAATTACAGCATCACTAATAATTAGTATACATTATCAATTATAATTTCATGGTTTCTTAACAGTAACTACATTTTAATTACCTATCAATTTACCATTTATAAATGATGGTTATTATAAAGTGTTACCCAACAAAACTTAAGTAGTGTAATGAGTTATTTGTGTTATCAGCCTGTATATGAATGATGGATATTTTCATCCTCTACTGTAATGTGGTATATCCAGTGTTTACAGTATACTACAGGTGGTAGAATGAAAATAATAAAAGTAAATAATAAAAAAAGTACAATTGTCTACAATTTTTGCACAATAACCACTTGCACGTGGCTTATTAAATAAAACTGATGAGTTGATTCTCAGTGAAATCGTCACACTCGTCACAACTTCTAAACACTCTTTCATCATGTGAGTCATCACATGCAAAATAATCCTTTCAATTATCTTAAACCTCACTTTAATGTTTTTTAAGAAAGAAATGGAACTATATATTAAGACAATATCTTCTGCAAAAAAACAAAAAAGCCTAGTATAACGGTGAATTTGTGCTCCCATTTTAATGTTTTTACTTAAGTTACAATTATTTATTTATCTATATTAACCCCGGCATGTTTTGTATTTTATGTTACTTTTTTTATGTAATTTTGTTTTTTTGTTTTTCTTTAACCCTTTATTTCCCTATGTTGATGTAATTGTTCTTTGTATTGTTTACAAATTTAAAGTTTATTGAAAAAAGAATCCATTCAATTATCAAAATTCAATTAAATTTATTTTTAGATAGTGTCAAATCATAACAGAAGTTATCTCGAGGCGCTTTTTATATAAAGCAGGTCTAGACCGTACTCTTGTACCTCCATGAGCATGCATTCTTATGTGACAAAATTTATCAGACATACATGTATATTCCATAAATGTCTATGACATGGTGTTAGTACTGTGGGGAGGTATACAGTCTGTTGGGTTTTTACTGAACTACCTCAGCTTTTTTCATTGTTGCAGGGTTTTAAAAAAAAAAATGTATTGGCATGGATGTGATTTAATGTCAAATTTACTGTGCACTGAATATGACTTAATATGAAAGCTCAAAATGTTCTGTTTACAGTACATGTAACACATTGCTACACAAATACATTTGCTGTAGACACAAATGTGCATATCCTGTTTCTGTGTATATAGCCTACAGTATTGACTTTTCCCAGTAAAATTTTCCCTGCTGTTGGGAATGGGAATCTATAAAGCTCTGTGCGATACACAATAACCTTCAGTTAGACGAAACTGAACAGACAAAACAGAGATTAGTTTAGAAGAAACATTTCCAGGGTTGACTGCCATCATGAAAAAATATATATCATTTATATATTTTGACTAGTACGGCTCACGTGATCACATTTTGGCAGCCAACTTACTGTCACAATAACTCGGTTTTGAAGCATGGATGAGGTGAGATGAGTGTTTTGAGTTAGAGTTACTACCTTTTGCAAACATGCAATAGAGTTGTGATGACTGGTGAAATGGTTGTGACAAGTGCACTTACAGTTTAGAGAATGTTAAGACTGTAAAAAACTGTAACCAAAACTCAATGGTCAACACATTCACAGTGCTGTTTAGTTACAGCAATGCAACACAGGCAAGCAGAGGAACATATAAAGGATGAGATATTTCACAGTTAGAGTTGATGTCTACCAGCAGGCCTGGGAGAAGACAGACACATACGCTCCTTCATTCTAAAAGGCCATTCATCTTCAAAGTTCATGTAAAAGATAAATACATTCAACATGTGAATACAGCGTCGAGGCCGCCCCCTTGTTCGTTCCTCCAGGAAGGCTTGTGAATCTAACACTTGAGTGCCCTCTAGTGACGCATTTGTTCTAGGATCTTCACTTAGTGTACTTCTATGTCAGATATGTATAACAGGAAATAAACAGCAACATGTTATGACACTGAAATTATTTGCAACGCGCTGCTAAATTAAAGTTAACAATTGTTTAGTTCACATGATTCATATTGTGTGGGAGAAGAGACAGATCACTGGAGTAAAGGCTCCTGACAGAAGGTTGGCAGGATGGGGGGTGAACCTATTAAAGCCCCCCTTCAGTCTATTTTGTCATTTCTATGATATTCCATATTTATTTGAGTCATTTCCTGTCTAAGTTGATAAGCAACACCGTTTGCCGAAATTTTTTTGACAACTTAATTTTGTGCTCAAAGTTAATAAAAAGAAGGTTGTTGCTAAAATGGGAATATGATGTATGACTTTAGTAGAAGCTGCAGGTCAAAGGTCATCCTCCAAGCTGCAGGCGCACTCATGCTCGTTTGCGTCTGAGCAGCAGCAAACTGATAAATCTGTTTATCTGTCCTTCAGTTTGTCTTTCTAGTTGGTTAGCTGGTTAGGTGTAGTTAGCTAGCTCAACTTGTTGAATTAGCCGTAGTGGGTTTTCATTTTATTTTTAGTTTCCTCCACCTTAGTTTAGTGTGTTTATTTTCACAATGGCATTTGTGTGTGCGGTGAACGGGTGAAATCAACGCAGTGGATTAGTCCGCACGAAATCTCACCCTCAGAATGAACACAACACACTGACTGTCTCTCTCCCTCGCTCTCTTCTTTACTGTTTCGTCTCCTCCTGGAGGTAAATTGACGGAAAGCAGCCGATACCGGAGGTTTGCAGGCCTCTTAACAGGTCCGAACGACGGGGAGTGCACAACTTTCAGCCCGAAACAAAAGTCCCATGAGAGAAAGTAAACGAATCACAGAGCAGCCCGGTGTCGGTGCTGGAGCTGAGGCGAGAACGACCGCTGTTAGCACCTCCAAAACGTCCTGAAACTCCATTTCAAACGCCGGACCTCGGCAACATGTCTATCCATCCTCTGGTGCGCTGTGGCCGGCGTGCGGCGGTGCGGCTCCTCTGTGCAGCAGCAGCCAGACGGCCGCCTCACCAGGAGGAGACGGTGAAGAAGAGAGCGAGTGAGAGAGAGAGAGAGTCGGTGTGTTGAGATAATTCTTGTCTCATTTGTGGTCTGATAAATTGTAAATTCATCTGAGCCGATTTCATCTAGACTGGGTTGAAAAACGATGCAATCTGGTTGCCATGGTAATGAATTGCGTCCAACTATCGACCACAGCCCCATTCTCTGTTTGAGAAAGAACGTTAACTAAAAAACAGGAAGTCAAACTGACAGGAAGGGGCTCTAAGTGTAGATTTGATGTCATTCTGATGGCATAAATTTCAGTTTGTAGAAAAATATGAAGATTCTGTTGAAAACTGGTGGTCTTCATGATGCTTACAATTCATTCTCAGCTGTCCTGGGTTGGATTTACTGGTGGGGGATGAGGTAATGGATGCCGATGAAAGTCCCTCTTCCCGCCCGTCTTGCTGACCAGTTTTACATCTGTAATGATGATGTCGTGGCTCACCGCCTTGCACATGTCGTAGATGGTCAGCGCGGCGACGGAAACGGCCGTCAAAGCCTCCATCTCGACTCCCGTCCTGCCCGTGGTGCGACACGTGGCCGTGATGACCGCGGCGTTCTGCTGCTTGTCGAGCTCGAAGGCGATAGAGGCGTGGTCTAAGGGGAGCGGGTGGCAGAGCGGGATGAGGGCCGAGGTCTGCTTGGAAGCCATGATGCCGGACAGCTGCGCCACGGCCAAGGCGTCACCCTTGGCCAGCTGGTTGTCCCGGAGCAGCCGGAAGGCGGCGGGGCCCAGGACGACGGTGGCGCGGGCGGCGGCTGTCCGACGTGTGAGGGCTTTCCCCCCGACGTCCACCATGGTGGCTCGACCCTGGCCGTCCGTGTGCGTCAGCTTGGCTTCGGTGGTTGCATCAAGAGGGGAGGTGTTGTAGACATTTGTTTCCGACTGTGTCTCACCACTCATAGATTGTTTGACGCTGGGGTCTTCGCTGGAACTTTGATTGTGGCACAGTCTGACATTGTGATTTATTTTGGCATTCATTAGTTGTGTGCAAAAAAGAGATGGTCCCGGGATCCTGAGTAAGTGTCTCTTCAAAGCGTTAGGACCCCTGACTTGTGCGTACCTGAGACAGTCTTCATTAATGTAGCTCATGGCATTTGTGCGTGCAGTAAAACTTGCAGTCTTAGTGTGACCACTGAGGAGAGTGAGACCGAACTCAGAGGAATGAAGGGGTGCTGCGCGGTGGAGGAGGCTGTCCGTCGCATTACGTTCTTCTTTGTTGACATGTGACCAAACATGGGTACACCCGCTCTTTAAGGTTCTAGAGCAGCAAACATGGGCTGCCTGTGTTGAAGCAGTGCAGTCTGGAAGGCACAAAAACTCTCTGTTCAGGACTCTCCTGCTGCTGCCTGAGCGACACGTGTGAGGAGCCGCCGCTGGAGAGAGGGATGTGTCGTTTGTATGATGGGAAACAATGGGGAAAGCTCTCTGGCCGTCTTGTGACTTCGGCAGAGACGAAGGCCTTCGGGATGTGGCGCCTGTTGGAAAAAGAGAAAATCAAAACAACAAACGTTCATGTTTAGGTGAAGATGTATTATTCACGGTTCAGATAAAAGTTTGTATTTGCTATGACCCTGTTCACAGCCGGCATTAACATGCATCCTGGGTGATCCTATCACAAGTGGACAGCTCTAATTACAGGTGTGAACGCACTCAAGACACATTGAGATCGATCGCTCAGACCACATTTGGCCCACCTGTAGTAGGCAGAATATTTTTGGCATCATTGGGCATAAATTTCATAATAACCTTTCAGCACATTATAGTTCAAGTGTTCTGAGAGATAACTAGACTTCTGCTCCTCCTCATGGCTCTGTTTTCAGGCTTTAAATGATCTAGCCCATGATGGGAGACTTTGACCAATCACAGGTCATTTCAGAGAGAGAGCGTTCCAATTGGCTGTTCATTCAACTGAGGCAGCTGTCAATCACTCACGGTCTCCGATCAAACGGTCAAACTAGGCAGCGCTGATCAAATATGAATCAATATTCTGTTACTGTAATGCCTATTTCTCTCCTCAAATGCTGTGGTGCTTGGTATTTCCTCAACTGATCTCAACTTGGCTACCGGGTCACAAACTTTCTCATCTTACAGCTAAACAGTACACTACAAGATGATTCTGAAAACGTTTGAGGTAAGAACAACCGTACTTAGAGCTGTCCGCTTGTGATCGGGTCACTGAGGACGCATGTTAATGGGCGTTCTGTGTGGGCTTATGAGTTCAAATGTAAATGCATCTTGAAGATGCACAATCAACTGTGAATAGGTGAATGTAGGAAAGATATGGTGGTACGGCAGCCCATGATGATAAATAAAAATCACAAATAGATCATGACTGAGCGGTGGGAGAGATTTGTACGTACAGCCGTGTCACCCACCAATGAGGATCATAGGTCTGTTCTTCATCTTGGAGATATTAAACATTCCTGAGGAGACAAATGGGAAGAGATTACACACCAGGAGAACAAATGATCTGTGGGTAGACCCCCACAAATGAAGCGTTGCATATAAACTAGGGCTGTCAACTGATTCAATTATTGAATGTCCATAGTTAATCGCGATTAATCACGAATGAATTGCACATTTTTTATACGTTCAAAATCTACCTTAAGGGAGATTTGTGAAGTATTTAATACTCTTATCAACATGGTAGTGGGCAGATACATTATGCTGCTTTATGCAAATGTATATTTATTATTGTAAATCAATTAACAACACAACACAATGACAAATATTGACAAAACCCTCACAGGTACTGCATTTAGCATAAAACAATATGCTCAAATCAAACGATGAAAATGCGATTTATCGGTCAGCACTAGTTCTTATCGCGTTAACTTTGACAGCCCCTAATATAAACTAACACAAATTGAACACAAGTCTACCTGCGTGTTGTTTCTTCTTCCTGCCCACAGCAGCTCCGATGATTTGCAGTAGCTCTTCATCCGATGCCCCGGAGCGCAAGACATCTCTCAGAGACACCTCAGAGTTCCCAAACAAGCATACCTGAGAGAAGACAGACAGGAAGAAGAAGTGTAGTGTAAGACGGTCAAAACAGAATCATGGGTGGTTCAAAAACCAAAGAACGAATGAGATAATTAATAGCTAATATGTAAATCTACAAGTGCACAAATATACAGACAGAGACCCCATTAACGGCTCCTAGAAGCCCCAACAAAGAACAACTGTGGCTTTACCTTGAGGCTGCCATCTGCAGTGATACGCAAGCGGTTGCAGGAGCCGCAGAAATGGTCCGACATGGAGGTGATGAAGCCCACCTGCCCTTTGAAGCCTGGCACTTTAAATGTCTGTTAAAAGACAGAACAGAGAGGAGTGTCAAACTATTATCCCCCTGTAAAACTTCCTAAAAACTGGTTCCAAACCAGTGACAAAGTGCTTGATTTGGCTCTTACAAACAATGTAAGGTGGTCCTGCACATCCAAAACCGTAGTAGGCCAGTGCTGGACCAGTAGAATACAGCAACCAGAGCGTTTACCTTTAAAGATGGCGTTTCCGTGCAGATTTACTAAGTCTGAAGTAGAGCTTGTGCTCAAAACGTCACTTACAATGTGCCAATAAATTGCACTGACTGTAAGGGAGCTACAGTGTGCAGACCTTCTTCTACATTTTTTTTTATTATTATTTGGCTCTTCCACCAGACAGCCGTGAATAAGATTTGTCTGTGAATGTTGATCTTAGTTTTCTGTTATTGATGAACTAAAAAATTCCAGCACTACAGATGTGTGTTTGCTGACAAGATATGATTCAACAATTTGCCAGAGGGAAGTAAAAATTTCAACTGTCACAACATTATTATTCAGAGAAATCCTATATAAAGCACCTCAACCAGAATGAGGTGAGTGTGCTTCGTCATTTATTTTTCAGGAATGCTAAATAAATGATCTTCACCAGTGTCCCAGCTCCTCACAGCAGCAAACTAATACTTGAGAAATATAGTGCAGTTGGAGAGACTGACCTTGGCAGTTTCCGTGCCTTCAGTTTGAAGCATTTCCAGGTTGGGCCACTGCTGCTTGATGTGGTCCAGCATCTCCTGGTAACTCACCATCTTCTTAAAGTTCCACTTGTTGCCTGTAGAGAGGAGAAAAGGCACTGTTAGGCCGGTGTAGGGGGTAGCATATAACACGCTACGGCATCTTTCACCTCATAGGCAATTCAACAACCAGTGACTTATGTGTGTAGTAGCACGTCACTCAGTAAGGTTTCAGCAAGCAGAACTGAACAGACACATGAGAGGAAAAGGAGCGTCTTAAAATCCTAGAATTTGCAGAAAACCAGGCGGTGCTGAGTGGGCGACATTTCGACATGTGACCAGAAGAGCCGGGAATCGAACCACCGACCTTCCCACTGGTGGACGACCTGCTCAACCTCTGAGCCACAGAGGTATTTGAGACACCCCCAGGTGTCTAGAATCCGTTTTTTGCTGCTGCCCCCGTACACAGCAGTACATTGCTTTGCTCCCGTGCTGGTGCTCTGGATAAATACCTCTCACAACCCCACTTCAAAAAAATCAGAACTATCCATTTATAAGAGTTACCTGAACATTGTATATTAAAAACATATACAACAGCAGAGCAAGGTCAGTTACAGATGAATGTAATGTGACTCTTCAGATAACAGTTCCAGACCTGTGTAATGATGAGACATTGTGGGAAAGGAGCACTCACCATCGAAGGGCATGTATTCGATGAAGCGCACCTCTAGAGGCTTCTTCTCCGTCAGCGCCACGAAATCTAGCAGCTCATCCTCGTTGAGGCCTCGCATGACCACACAGTTAACCTACAGAGGGCAGCACACAACAACAGGCCACTGATCACTTGACTGCACATCCGTCTCCAAGGAAGCCTGGGATTTGTTTTTTGTTTTTTTTGCCGGGCCGCTGAGGGCCAACCCTACAAACACAAAAGTCTGTCACTGACTGAGTGATGAAGTTACACGATTGGTCAGCTGAGTGTTGAAGTTTCCTCATTGGATGTTGCTCTTTCAAAATGAAAAGGCGGAGAACAGTCCTTTTATGCAAATGAATCCGTCTAGCGCAACGCGTCCGGTTCACGAAACAAATCAAATTCTAAAACTAAATGGGATTCAGCAGTGGCGTAGCCTATTTCTCACTTAAAATGTTTCCAGAAGTAGATTTTGGTGGATTGTTTAGACGGAATAACAGACAGTTTACGAGCAGGCCGCCATGTTGTTTCATGTTTGAAACGGTGAGCAGAAAACCATTGAACAATCAGGTGCATTCAACGAGAGGGTACGTCACCGTTTGAAAGGCCAGTCGAGTGGAGCAGCGCATCCCACTAGTGTCCTCGCCTGACCTGGAGAACGTGTACCGCTGGATTTAACATTATAGAAATGACCACTGACTATTCACGTAACAATTTAGCCACAAAGTCACAGACTGACCGCACACGGTCCAGACATATACTCGGTTTTGACCGAGTCTTGTTTAAAGAAGACTGTATCTCCTCCAGAGTGGTGCTGTCTAGTTATATTTTACGATTCGAAAAAACGTGAAAGTGAAAGTTAAAACAGCAGCAGTAATCGCACATTTGAGTTTTCTTCCACATCTGACCTATCCCTCCATCAGTCCGTTTTGTCAGTGGCATTAAGCTAACCAGTTGAACAAAACAACATGCTGTCACCCCTCAGAAGAACTCTTATTTTCTAAGACCAAAATAATGGTTATGGCATCTTTGCATTCCCAAACCTCCAGTGACACAGCAGCACAAACAGCAGTTTTTTTTTGTTTTTCTTAACATTGTTTGCATGCAAAGAGCAATGAGGAAACTAGTCACGTGTAGCAAATCAGGAAGCAGCTAAGTGATTGTGTAACGTTTGCGTGCAAAGTGTCAGGACATGAATGAATTATATTATATTCAGCAATTTTGTTCCAACACTGTGCTGCCACAGCAGTTTTGGCATGAAGGGGAAGTAACAGCCTTGTCCATAAATAGTTGGTCAATGGTCCTCGCAACAGTCATAAACACAACACGGGGAAACTTCCACTGAAAATAGTTCTTGGTCACATTACTTTCTTTTACCTTTTTCTCCTCCCTGACATCTTTGTCATTCCAAGAATGCTTCAGTAACCCAACGTATCCTCATACAACGGTTTGTTTATCTCAAGAAAAGTTATTCCTCATTTTTCGTGTGTTTTCATGTGTCAATTTCCGCTTCAGTCTTTTCAAAATAAACTTGGTTAGGTTTAGGCAACAAAACTACTTAGTTAGGTTTAGGAAAAGATCATTGTTTGGGTCAAAACAACTACAGAAGTGGTGTTACTTATGTACCAAAGTTACATGACAAACAAATCAACGTTGACTTCTAGTTTCACACTGGAAAGTCCGATCCACCCGTCCACCCCGGCCTCCTCCCTACACGGCGTTTTTTTGCTCTTTATACTTCTTGGTTTCGCAATTACGTGGAATATATACAAATTAATTTCGTGGGATATAAACGAATTGCAGTGCATTACCTTTTGTAGGCATAGCTACAAACGGGGTATGAGAACAGCCTGAGTAACCATAATACTTTGTTTTACAGTAAACATCCTCCGTATATTACATCTGTTTTATATAAAGGTCACTAAAAACGTAATATGAACAAACAAAAGCATACGCACAGATGCAAGAAACAGGCACATTGACAACCAAAGAGATGTTTTTTAAAGATAAATTAAGAAAAATATAAAAACAAATAAAATGTATAGGGCTGTCAATCGCTGAAAATATTTAATCGTGATTAAATTGCAAATGAATCGCACATTTTTTATCTCTTAAAATGTGGATGATTTATTAAGTATTTAATACTCTTATCAACATGGGAGTGGACAAATATGCTGCTTTATGCAAATGTATGTTTATATTTACTGTTGGAAATCAATTAACAACACAAAACAATGACAGATATTGTCCAGAAACCCTCACAGGTACTGCATTTAGCATAAAACAATATGCTTAAATCATAACATGTCAGTGTGCTGACTTGACTATGACTTGCCCCAAACTGCATGTGATTATCATAAAGTGGGCATGTCTGTAAAGGGGAGACTCGTGGGTACCCAGAGAACCCATTTTCATTCACATATCTTGAGGTCAGAGGTCAAGGGACCCCTTTGAAAAATGGCCATGCCAGTTTTTCTTTGAAACTGGGTCTGCTACAACTTAAAAATCGCAAGTTGCGTTGAGTGGCTTTGAAATTAATTTGCGTTTAATGTGTTATTATTGCGTTAACGTTGACAGCCCTAAACTAAACTTAAATATAGTAAACGTTTCTGGGTAAAAGCATGTTTGAAAGAAAATGAACAAAATACCTTTACAGGGTTGTAGCCCATTTCAATGGCCTTATCAATGCCCTCCATCACCTTGTGGAACCCTGTAAAAAAAAAAAAAAGAAAAAAAGAAGTTGATTGAATTTGATGATGGATGAAATGTTTATAGTTGGATAACATGTCAACATTTTGCATTTGGCACATTAATCATACCTTGATATTTATTAATTCTGTGCTACCAATTCAAGTAGAGCTGGTGTGTGAATAGTGGGAGGTTTTAGGTAGAAATGTATCGAGCCGTACGACAACCGGAGAGCTGAGTGGTGCGTGCGTCTGAAATGTGGGCTGCTTCAACTTCACAGGCCTTTACAACTAAAGTTCAGCTTCACTGCCTTTTAACATCTGACTAAGCCCCTGATTTGCCTCAAACCGCTGATATGTAAACATATACAACTAATCTCTCAGCGGCAGCCAGAGCCTTTTAAAAAGCAAACTGCCAAGGTCAGACTCATCGTTTCCTTTCATCTGCACAAAACCCACAAATCCGGGCAGACTTACACTGGCTGGTAACCTTCTCTGTAGGAGGAGAGGCTTATGTTTAATCATCTCCAATTCTGATAATCGCAATTACATACCACATGTATTGTGCTTAAAATCCTAAATAAGCTTACAGAAGGCTAAGAGACAAGATTTCTTTCAGGCCATACCACACACACCAAATGTCTGCTAAACCTTTAAACATCAGGTGTTATGGAAGAGGACTGGCTCCGAGAATGCTCCTTTCCATGTGCCAGTTCTGCCATCGTTCCTTTCTCTCTCCTTTATTTCCTCATCTCAGTCGGTCCATCTGTTTCTACCTTCTTGGAATCAACCACCCAGAGCTCTGCCCTGCTGTCATCTCCACTCTGTGTGTGTCAAAGGCTCCTTCCCACTACAACAGCCACATATACATAGTATTGATTTAGGCCAATCCTCAACTTGTGGTTTTGGACAGACCTTCCTTTCAGTCTTGCGTCTGACATTATGGGTCAAATACTTCTCTGTACCTTTCCGCCTGACAATGAACTCAAATTTGGCAGGGACCAGTGAATCCAGGCTGATGTTAATCAGATCAAGGCCAGCGTCTTTCAGCTTGGGCAGAAGCCGAGCCAAGTTCATGCCGTTGGTTGTCACTGCGATGGTTTTCAGGCCCTCCAGCTTCCTCAGTTCTTCTGTAGAGGGAGAGCGAACATGGGAACAAGGAAGAGAAAGAAAGGAGGGTGAGAGTGAGTCAGAGAGAGAAAACTGTGGCGATAAATACCAGGGCTGTGAAAATTTGGATATTGATTTTTTTACTGCCAGATTCAATATATTTGCTTCATTTGAGTCTATGCAGAGGTAGAAGGAAATTACCACTTTTATTGTTGTAATCTGAGTAACGTGACGTCATATCTCTCCGTATCCGTCAACCAAAACAAACCGCAGCCGGCCGGAGTGAGCCGAAATGTGCAAGTTGAAAATGGAGGAGATCCGCGGGGATACGACCTGCACACTCACATTTTAAATCCACAGTGGTAAACTCTACACATACAGTAAAGTACGGAAAACACTTTGGGTTTCACACTTTGCCAGGAAAAGCAGAGCAGAGCAGAGCTCTGTGATGGACAGGAAACGTTATCGTATTGCGGTAACCGGCTTCCAAGCCAGCCGTCACTCTCATCTCCGTAACTCCGCAACTGTAGAGCATCCATATACTGACATTTATGTTAAATGCATTCAAACGGCCCCGACGGAGCCGACCATGGATGTATAAAGAGAACGGAGCTGACGGGAGAGCTAGCAACAGATGAAGCCAAGTTAGCTTTTACAGCCAATATATCCATTATTACAGCCGCATACAGCTAGAAGGGAAGCTGGCAGAACCGGATATGTCATAAGCGTACAGGGCGGTGCAGTCCAGTGGGTCTGATGCATGTTCATTACGCCGAGGATAATAACTTTGAATTTGGCTTTTAGTTCATTTTACAACTTTTGGTATATAATGATTTAAACGAGGGCTATTTAAGTGTTGGTACTGGGAATACTGGGATTTACCTCAAATGATCCTCTGATTTACAGACGTCTCTTTATACACCCACGGCCACAGACTCATTGGCGTTCGGCGCTGTTGTCAAAAAAGCACCAGAATTTAGTCTCTTTGCTTGTATACTCTGGTTCGGTTGGAGATTTGTGTGAATTATGCTAGTAGTTAATGTAGCCTCGGGCAGCTAGCCTCAAGCAGAGATGAGCAGCGAGCTACAGAGGTCTGGTACAAATACAGCAGGTCAATTCTGGTTACTGTTTCCACTTGATGCAAATTATTCACTTCAGTAAACTCCAGTAAACAGGGTCATGTGAGGTCACAGTGGGAGCTTGTCACACGACACAGAGATAATTGCTGCTGTTTAGGAGGGGGGCTGTTGGCAGCCCGTGATCTGATCCTCTTTCTGCACAGACATTACCCACCGGTCACACCACATTGCTTTGTTCATCCATGTCATGCTTTAATGTTGCTCAAACTCGCACTATTGTCAGTGTGAAACTGAAACGGTTCATGTACAAATCAGGCTGTAAAATTACAATGAAGTAATGTGTCAGTAGACTAAGCACATAGCAGTGGTGGAACAAATCATTTTCCCTTCTGCGAGTACTTCTTAAGCTGAAGGCATGCATGGAGAATCTGTCCTGCTCCTCTCTTAGAAAGAACTTCAGTCTAGTCAACAGGGTTAGAACATGAATCACGGATAGCCGTGGATACCAAACGCTGAATAAGTTCTCTGAAAAGACTGTCACTTTCCACTTTTCTATCTACTTAGTCATATGGTAAACCGCATAAAACAGTTTGTGTTTGCCACAAGTCAGTTATAAGTGTTGAAACAACTCAGAACAGCTTTCTAAGTTCTATCTTTATGATTTCAAAAAAGAAACCATGATCTTAAGAAACAGTGGTCACGGCTGTGTTTCTAAATAAATGATGGTGAATTACTGCGACAGACAAGCAGAATACCAGAATCATGAAGGACAACACAACTTAATACACCTCGACACCAGCTGAAATAAACAGCCACTATTACACTATTACACTATTACTCAAATGTTTCACTCGTTCCTTACCGATGATATTCAGCACGTCAGGTCTGATGAGGGGCTCTCCTCCAGTGAGGCGGATCTTTTCCACCCCCTCGTGGACGAAGAGCCGAGCCAGGGTCAGTACCTCCGAGGTGGACAGCAGCTGGCCCCGCGGTGTGAGCTTCACGCCCTCCTCGGGCATGCAGTACTGACCTGAAAATGAGAAGACGGTGAAATGGTATAAATAAGATACCAAAGATGCTTTTATCCTACATTATCACAAGTTACACATATTTTCCAATAAGTGGGGCTCTTTTGGGAATTGAAAGTGCTACACAGGTGGATCTACTTATTTTATAAGCTTATAATATAATACTATTATTATTAGGGGTGGGGAAAAAATGTATTCACCTATGTATCGCAATTTTTATTTTTTTTACTGAGATAGAAGGAAGTTAGCGCTTTTATTGTTCTAGTCAGAGTAACGTGACCGTTCCGTATCCTTCACCAAAACAAACCGCAGCTGGCCACAGAGAGCCGAAACATGAAAGTAGAAAACGCCGAAGGGTCCTAACAAGTGCGTGTGCGTCATTGTGCATGCGGAACTGTCGGAAAGCATGAATAAGAGGAATCAATAGACACAGAGGCATGAGATGCCAAAGAATCGGACAACTACGGCTCTCTATTCCCATCACTAGCATTTTCCCTGCGGATGTCCGGATGATTTCACCCACCACTGCCAACAATTTACCCGCATTTGGCGGGTGGCGTGTGCTTCAGTTCAGACCCTGGTCATGATGTTTGGAATTGGCAGTCTTGTCAACAAACATCCCATTACTGAAGCATCTTTGAATCCCTCCGACTCCAGCTGACCTTGACCTCTATAAAAATTGTGTTCCCCATCAGTAAGAGTTGTGGTGGTGGTGGTGGTAATAGTGGCAGCAGTCCTCTTGAGAAAAAGGCAGTTTCTAGAGAAGTATGAAATGAAATAAGGAAGGCCAAACAAAAGTATAAGGAAAAAATTGAAGCACAATATAGCAGTGGAGGCCTTAGAGCAGCCGGGCAAGGTATCAAGAATATGGCCTCCATTAACCAATACACTGAGACCAAAAAATCCATTAGTGGAGTGGATAACTGTGATTTGCCCAACACTTTCAACTCCTTCTTCTCCCGCTTTGAAAGGTCTGACTTCAGTGAAAGTGTCTCTTTATGTAGAAAATCCCTCGAACTTCTAAATGAAATTGTGATTTCTCAGGAATGTGTCACAGCCTTGTTTAAGACGGTTAAGCTTAGGAAAGCTGCTGGTCCCGACGTCATCTGTGGTGCGTACTCTGCATTATTGTGCCGACCAGCTCAGGGGGGTTTTCACCATCTTGGCCAGATTCCTACAATCTGGAAGATGTCAACCATCATACCTATTCCCAAATCAAAAAACCTCAAAGAACTAAGGGAGTTCAGACCTGTGGCACTTACATCATCAACATTTTAAAGGATATTATTGTGTCTTCTATTAATGGAAAAACTCGATCCCCTGCAATTTGCTTATGTGAATTGACAAATGTCCAAGATGTCCGTATCAAACACAGGTTCACCTCAGGGGTGTGTGTGTGTTGTCACCACTCCTATTTGTCATGTACACCGACAGCTGCAGGTCTTCTCAGGAGAACAGGCTTCTTGTTATGTTTTCTGAGGACACTGTCCTCTTAGCTTTACTTCAAGGCTCAGAGTCTGATCACGGTCCTGCATTCCATGAGTTTGTCAAATGGTGCGATGATAATTATCTTGACCTCAATGTTTCCAAAACTAAGGAAATGATTGTTGACTCCAGTCACAATACTGAACACAAGGTTAGTGTCATACACGGTGAAGATGTTCAGATTGTGCAGTCGTATAAATACCTTGGAACTGTATTGGATTGTATAGGTTTCATATTAATACGGTGTCAAACGAGGTCAACGGAGAATCTATTTGTTGAGGAAGCTGAACTCTTTTAATGTCAGCGACCATTTGTTATATTGGTTGAAATGGTCTTTACACCCCGACAGCGATCCATTACTTATGAGCTCTGAAAAAGGACCGGAAAAGAGCCGTCATCTGTAGCTGCTGTAATCCTGTAAAAACGTCTACCAATCACTGCCTCGCGGTCCGCTTGGAAAGAACCAATCGGATGCCTCCCTGCCTCCCTGCTCGTTCTTTTAGATTACTGGAGACACACAAAGAGACTTGTGTTCCCTCTGGGAGAATCAGGTGGTAAAGAAGACAAAGAATATTATCAGCCAACCTCTTCATATCTATCTCATGAGTTCTCATTGATGCCTTCAGGCCGCCGTCATCAGGCACCTCTGAGGAGAACTAACCGTTACTCCAAATCTTTTATTCCTTCTGCTCTCAGGTTATTAAACTCAGATGGAAGTCATTTTCAGTGAGATTTTTAATGACAGTTCCCTTACATGATAAATCATGTAACAATGTATATTTATGATCTATTCATTTTCTCTTTTTATCTATTTAATTGCTATTTATTATATTTTATTAACTTATCTGCTGTCGTTCACCAACCTCTGTTTGTCTGTTTTACTGATCTGTGCTTGACATAACATTTTGGATGTTGTCTGTGTGTTTGTGATGGGGTAAACTGTAAATGAATTGCCCTTCTTGGGATCAATAAAGTTGTCTGAATCTGAATCAGTTGTGGTTTCTTCAAGTAGCTGAATAAGCACTGGGGAAAATAAACCAAAGGACATCTTTAATATGGCAAAGTGAGAACCTATACTCACAGCGCAGGTTGCATTTCTCAGTCAGGGAGATGCGCAGGTAGCTGTGTCTCCGGCCAAAGTTGTCAGTCAAGAACGCTGAAAAGGGTAGTATGCTGTCATCCCTGAGCCTCTCCTGGGGATAAAGACAACAGGACATTGGCACTGTGGAAGTGATCGGTCACATAGGAATAGCTGATGATGAGGGTACACTAGCACTGCCATGTCTTGTTTCGCAATATTGTCCAGCAACATGTCAATTTGCGTTCCAGTCTTTTCAAAATAAAACTTCTTAGTTAGGTTTAGGAAAAGATCAACTTGGTTAGGCTTAGGCAACAAAACTACTTAGTAGGGTTTAGGGGGAAAAAAAATCACGGTTTGGGTTAAAATAACACTGGAAATGTTGTAACTTAAGTAGGGAAGTTCCGTGACAAATAAATCAACTTTGACTTGTGGTTTCACACAGGACACGAACACCGGTCTCCTGGGCGAATGTCCTGTGTTTTTTTACCCAAAAGAACACCATGACCTCTTCCCTACATCCTCTTCATACTTCCTGGTTCACAATTTTGTAGATTACATACAAATAGATTTTATGATGACTATCACAAAAAGAATGTGAAATTCATTTCTATGTACACAAATCTATACAATACATTTTGTGATTGTTTCACAAACTGCTGTGCAACTGGGCTGTATCAACACACAGGGAGTTGCCCATGTCTTTGTAAACGGTTCATGACCTTTGACTGTCAACAGTGGGCCACCGTTGTGTCACAAGTTGTCAGCATAAAGCATGTTACTAAGCGGTAGGTTAAACGTCACAAACACAGGACCCAGCCAGATACTGAATATTTATGCATACCCATTTATTTCTGTGTAGAGACACAACATTATTATGAGGCTAATAGTTTAAATTCATGGGTCCTCTGGATATCATTCCAAAGGGCCCAAAAATCCCTTCAACAACAGCCATCTTTACTTCCCAGAAAGACCCATAAAATGCTTTAAAAATATATTCTCCTAGGTCACTCACCCTGACACTGATGGTACAAGTCTTTGCCAGGCAGACAGACAAAGCAACTAGATGATAGTGATGTGTCGGTTACGAACGAGCCGGCTCAAAGAGCCGACTCTTTTAAGTGAACGATAAAAGCCGGCTCCTGTCCGAGAGTCGTTTTTTTTTTTTTTTTTTTTTTTTTTTTTTTTTT
>CAKAOI010050182.1:30188-72522 GCA_916701655.1 Sebastiscus albofasciatus | reverse complement strand
TTCATTCAAGGCAGAATGATAGGACGATCTTCTCCACGCCACGGACACTCCATGCACTGACTGTGACTGAATGTTGTGTTAATGACGTCCGTGTGACCAATCAGGTGATGACAGACAAGGATCATACCATCAAGCAGGGAGTAGCAGGGGGTGCGCGGCATGCTGACGGTCTACAGGTACAGAGCAGGAGGGAGAGGAGGAGAGAAAGAGAGAGAGGAGTGCGGTTCGCGAATAGCAGACAAGATGAGTGACAGTCGGAAACGAAGCAGCATGTAAAGTTATGGTATTCTGGAAATTATAAGGTTTAGTATAATTATATTGAATAATTTAAGTGATATATTTGCACACATACTAATCATAGGTCAAAAGTGCGCTAAATTTGGCTGAATTATAAAAGGCAGAAGTGGTAAAACGAAGAGCCCTTTGAGAGCCGAAAGAGCCGGCTCTTCTTGGTGAGCTGAGCCAAATAATCTGGCTCACTAAAAAGAGCCTGAATTCCCTTCACTACTAGCTGAACAATGAACTTCAAACTGCAAAGGCTGTCTGTTATCTGCCTGAATGTAAATGAATAACAACTTCAGGTTGAGCTGGGGCTAAAATTATGTCCAGCCATGCAAGAAATATGCAACTAACTTAGTTAAACTGGTGTAAAAAAAACAAAACATTCTAGCAAACCATTTTACACCACTGTCGTAATAAACTTATTTTGAATGAGTCTAAAACAAGCAGTGTTGTAATAGGAACAAACTACTCTTTATGTTCAAAACCAAAGCTTGATCTCCATATAAATAACATGTTAATAAAGCAGGTAGAAGAAGACAAACCTTTTGGAGTTATCATAGAAAGTAAATTATCATGGGATAAACACATACAGAGAGTGGTAACTAAAAATTGGGAAAGAGTTTATCTGTAATTAAGAGATGTGCAAAAAATCGGACACAACAGATGGTTTTATCTCATCTGGATTATTGCTCAGCAGTTTGGTCCAATACTTCATCAGGTAATATAAGAAAACTGCAACTAGTCCAGAATAAAGCGGCACGTGTAGCTCTTTCTTGTGGGTGGAGAACAAATGTTCTTAAAATGCATAAATGTCTCTCTTGTTTTGAAGTGAAGTTCATTGATGGTTTTCATTAAGAATGTCATAACAACAAAGACTCCATTTATTTTTTTACAAAAAACTAGCCTTTTGTACAGGTACACACAATTATTCCACACGGCATGCTGCTGCAGGTTGTTTTACTTTAACAAGATCCAAAACCAAATCAGGTCAAAGTACAGCAACATACAAGAATGGAATTCACTCCCAAATCAATTACACAACTGCTCAGAATTCACATGTACTTATTAAAGGTGCAAATGGCAAATAAAACTCTTGTATCTTGAATAAACAAACAAACAAACTGTCGTAACGTCAGTCATTAACTTGTTGGTTTAATGTTTAGTTAGCTAGTTGAGCCTTTATTGGGCCTTTAACTGGACAGAGGTTGTGGCTACATTACAAACTGACACAACTTGTCACCTGACATGCATTTAGTCATTATAACTAACATTATCTAATAACTCCAACCAGCCTGAGATTAGACAGTGAAGACCTACAGTAGAGCTTGCAGGCAGTGTGTTGCAGTCAGTGTTAGTTACCTGTGTTGACCTGGTTTTCAGAGATGAGGTGAAGTTGGCAGCAGATGAAGTCGAGTCTCCAAGTTCAAGCTGGTTTTCTTTCTGCGTAGCACCGGAATACAGCCGCTGGATGTTCCCGTTAACGCACCGGACCAAGAGTTTCCTGACATGTGTTATACCGTGCTGTCTGTCAAACAAGCGGCAGCACATGCTAGCAGCGTGTGTAGCCATGCTGTTGTTTCCTGACAGCTCTGAGATTGTTTGCTCTTCTTGATATCAGATTCAGCTCTTCTCTCTGCAGTAAAACAGTAACCGGACGGGAGTACCAGGGGCGGGGTCACGTCAGCCAATCGGAGCCAACTTCCGCAAGGGCTGGTGCACGCTGGGTAGTGTAGTCCGTGGGGACATCTCTTCTAAGGCTTTATGAAAGAGTATGGAATCAGTGAAATAATACACATTTTAGTGTGTTTTTTGCAGTGCAATGCTTCATAAATATATACACGGTGTTATTTCCCATCTTGACATAAAAAATGATTATTAAATAATGTGATTTAATAAAATATATGAAGCCTTTTATGGACCGAAACACCACTTTCTTCTCAATATTGAGATGCTTAAAAAGAGCTAATTCAATTATAATAAGACATTTCAAATGGAATTATTTCATATACATATTACTGTACACTATATAAAATTATTTATTTGTTTGCAAATCATTTATATGATTTTTTTTCATCGTAATGCACCTGTCCCACTCTTCTGTATCTTTACCGCGACACTGAAGAAATGCCATAGTAAAAGTTTTATTCAAAGCCAAACAAATCTAGTTTCTATGGAAACAGAAGCACGTGGATGACAGGTTGGGCCACCCACATAGGTGGTCATGATTAAGAAAAACAAGATTAAGATCACCTTTTCTACTGAAATATTTATTGTGTGTCCTTACCATACCACTTAGTAATTGTGTATTTTGAACTACATTTAAAAAATAACTTAATATTTCTATTGAATTCATGTATATTAGATTCAAAGAGTCAGAGCTAACGTATAGCAGACCTTGCTAGCTGCCATTTATCTGCAATATTAGCAAAAATGTAATTTCTGCAACATGTCCTTATACAGCAACAAAGTGTATACAGGTTTAGAACATTATGATAGAATAGGTATATGATGGCCATGCTCTATTATGTCTCAGAAGTGGTTGCAGCAATTTTGGGGTTGCAAAACACGGCATGGTTTTTGCTCAAAACTGCATATGATTATCATAAAGTGGGTATGTTTAAAGAGGGGATACTTGTGGGTACCCGTAAAACCCATTTTCATCCAGAAATCTTGAGGTCAGAGGTCAAGGGACCCCATTTAAAATAGCTATGCCAGTTTTCTCTCGCCAAAATTTAACTTAATTAACTTCGGAGCGTTATTTAGCCTCCTTCTCGACAAGCTAGCATAACATGGTTGATACCAATGGATTCCTCAGGTTTTTCTAGTATTTTTGAGATGGAATTTAGGTGTACTTGAGCACCCCTAAAAAGAGTCTAAAATCACCACTGACCCACTCCTATATCAAAATAAATATCAGACCAGGTGTGGAATCATAGGTAGGTTAATATTAAAGAGATCAGGACCAAAAACAAACATGACTGGTACAGCCCTACTTTTGACTGAGGAGCCCTGAGAACTGAGAAATGCTTTTAACAGTCACTTTGATCAGACGTTCTTGCTCATGTGTAGTGTCTCCACTAGATGGCAGTACAATCTTGATTTTCTTTTTCTTTTTAAGCCTTTAGAAGAGAAACACACAGGCTGGTTTATGGTTTTGTTATTGGGGTAATCTTTAGGAAGAACTCTCAGCACAATCAGCATATGTCATATATATGAAGATAGAAAATGATGAGTAAAATAAACTTTAAATGGAGGAGGGTGTCAAGGTGAATGTTCTGGCTGTGAAATGCCTGCATGGCAAAGCATTTTGGCAAATACTACTGCAGTAATTTCATGCTCCTAAAAACAATTTTACAACAAGTTTGCGAGTGATTGACAGCTGCTCAGAGACGGCAAGGCTCCAGCTCGGCTCTGATTCGTTGTTTTCCTCCGGTCTGTGAAATCTTGCAAATGTCGTTAGGAGCACCGGAGGACACAGAGATGATTTTTTTCAAATTACCTGTCTCATGTACTACTGTCAGGATATAGTGACCGTTTTATGAAAATCACTTTTTTTAATCATATTTGCTCCATTTCTACCCACTGCAGCTTTAAGTGTGAATATACACTCTGAGCTCATAAAACCCAGTTATAAACAGAGTGTTGTTTGTCTGCTGCATACCATGCAAAAATAATCTGCAAAATCAAATATGTACCACAAATAGATGATCTGCAGGAGTCCTGTTTTGCTGAAATCATGTGCAGTGAGACGAGATGTGCTCATGAGCGAGAACAAAACCCATTTATCTGTGTTCACATCGTCGTACCAGTGATTTTTCTTTGAGGTGAACCACATTCTGACTGACTCAGTGCACAATGGCAACAAATGAAAGTGATTTTGTTGAGGAATCATTCAGAAGTTAATGGGGGCCAGAGAGGTCCAGCAGTGGGTGGCAGAGGGTCTTTACAGGTCACAGGGCTCCTCTGGCGCTGAACAATGAACCCACATGTTATTCCATGCATCATCACATCTCTACAATAATAATTATGATTAAAACAAGTTATTCTTATAAAAAGGTTACTATATCCTGACAGTAGTGCATGAGACAGGTAATCTGAAAAAAAAATAATGTTCCTCTGTGTCCCCCAGTGTCCTCCGGTGCTCCTAATGGCATCTGCAAGATTTCACAGACCAGAGGAAAACAACCAATCAGAGCCTGTCAATCACTCGCAAACTCTGATCAAATGGTCAAACTAGGCAGCGCTGATCAAATATGAATCAATATTCTGTTACTGTAATGCCTATTTCTCTCCTCAAATGTTTTCAGAAACATCTTGTAGTGTACTGTTTAGCTGTAAAATGAGACAGTTTTTGACCCGGCAGCCATGTTGAGATCAGTTGAAGAAATGCCAAGCACCGCCCACCAGCTGGAGCACACTTTCTCATTTTACAGCTGAACAGTACACTACAAGATGTTTCTCTTCCTAAATACATAAATATATACATACATTTAAAAATCAATATAAATTAAATAAAAAATAAATGCAAAATAAATACATAAATAAAAAGTAAATGCAAAAAAATAATAAAGAAATTTAAAAATTAACAAAAATAAATACAGAAATAAATAAAAAGGAAAATTAAACAGGATAATTAATACAAAGATAAATAAATAAAGAAGCAAATTAAAACAGAAATATCCTTTTATGTCACAGTTTATCAATGAATTAATGGCCACATTTATTTTTAATATTATTTTTGCTATATTTAATGACATGTATTTATTTATTGAGTCATTTTTTATTTATTCATTTTTTTTTTTATTACTTTGGCAGGTTCCATCCTCGACACGGGACTGATTCAGCATTGCATGTGTAAAATAAACCCATAAACTAAATTTAAAACATTTTTGCATATTGCCTCACCGATCTTACTGAAATGCTTCCTTTTTTTCTGTATGAAGGATTCACTTCAGCACTAATGTATCAATACATTGAAAAACAAATAGACCTGAATACTGAGATGCCAAGCAATGATAAATACACTCAAAGCTAAAATATGGTCTTTCATTTTTCAATTATCAATTGAATCAATTTTGTAAAGATTTTTTTAAATGAATACAGACTTTGTTTTACATCCTCAACACTGCTTTGTGATGAAGAAAAAAGTGCAGTGCTTTGTAACAATGTATGTACTCTGTGTAGGTAGATACAATAGATTATTGATCATGAATGTTACCCTCTGCATAGTTATCGATCAGCTTCTGTTGCCATGTTGCACTGCAAAGCACATTCCTTAAGCGGTATCAACGATGGCTTAGTATATTACCATCAACACTCTCCTTTTAGGACCTAAAACACATCCAGCGTCACTGAACACTTCAGCTGGGCAGAGGAGCGTGAAATTGCAGCCAGCCAAGAGTTCTGTGAAACGTGTTGATTTCTTCAGTCCACGTGAATCTCACGACATTTTACCTTGCTTTTGTATTTTATTGTATGTTATTTCTAACACTTTCTCCATCCGACTGGGAACCCTGCATGCTTTATCTTTTTGTCTCTGCATATCTATCAGTTGTCAGCCTTGTGAAAGCAGCGCTCAGGACAGCTGATGTTGATATGAGCTCACGTCACCATGCCTTAGCAATCGCATTGAAATGCAGGTTTTACACACTGCATTTAAAAGGTGTGCAGAGGTTTTTAACAGCCCCATAACAACTGCATCTGTGTATTTATTACAGACAACATAACTTAAAGGAACAGTGTGTAGCATTTAGGGGGCTCTATTGGCAGTAATGGAATATAATATTAATTAAAAAGTATGTTTTCTTTAGTGTATAATCACCTGAAAATATGAATCGTTGTATATTTGTTACGTTAGAATGAGTCGTTTATATCTACATACGGAGAGGGTCTTCTTCACAGAGCCGGCCGCCATGTTTCTACAGTAGCCCAGAACAGACAAACCAAACACTGGCTCTAGAGGGTCGTAGGAGAAGTTTCAGTTGGTAGCAATTTGCAACCTCACCACTAGATGCCGCCAAACTGTTGATGCCGTCCTACACACTGCACCTTTAAAAGAATACAATTGAAGGCATGAGGCTTAAAGGGACAGTTCACCAACAAATCAAAAATACATATTTTTCCTCTTACCTGTAGTGCTATTTATCAATCTAGATGTGAGATGTGAGTTGTCGAGTGTTGAAGATATCGGTCGTAGAGATGTCTGCCTCCTCTCCAACATAATGGAACTAGTCGGTGCTCAAAGTGCCAAACAAATACATTTGAAGAACTCAACAGCATTGTCTCTTTCCAGTTGAGCACCACAAGCGAATCACCATCTAGTTCCATTATATTGGTGACAAGGCAGACTTCTCTACGGCAACTCACACCAAAACAATCTAGATTGATAAATAGCACTACATGGTAAGAGGGAAAATCATAGACTGTATATAAGAAGCGGGCGTAGTCAAATTGACTTTTAAAACAGTGTTTGGCAACACTTAGCTTGGATGATTTCTTAATAAACTTGACTGCTTCAACTTAAAGGTGCCCTGTGGAGTTTTTGACCACTGGTAGCGCTATTGAGCAGTGTTCCGATGAGTTGGTCACAGGGACGTATATGCACACGCACAAGCACACAGATGCCGTGCATGAATCATAGACTTAAGAAGTCAACGTAGTCATCGTGACGTCACCCATTGGTTTGAGGACTGCCGTTTTGAAGCCTCGAATTAGGCATTTTGGCCATCGCCATCTTCGCTTTTGGCTGTCGCCATGTTGTTTTTTTGCAACCAGAAGGGACATGAGAGGGTGGAGCTAAGTACCAAAAAGATTAGAATTAACTTTCATGTACTGAAAACACACTGTGAAAGGGTTAAAGTTCTAAGATGAAAACACGGACAGCTCCCCGAACCGGACAACTCCAAGACCGGACAACGTTGTGGTAGCAACCTGTCAATCCCAAGGTGCTTTACGGTCTATTTGATGCTAAATGGAACCATAATTTACTAAATGAACATCATTCTGTATTGAAGAAGACTTGAAACTAGCGATTGAGACCATAAACTCATGTTTACAATGTTTACTGAGGTAATAAATCAAGTGAGAAGTAGGCTCATTTTCTCATAGACTTCTGCACAATCAGACTTCTTTTTTTAACTTACGGTTGCTCTTGCTGGCTATAGTAAATACAAGTAAAAGTCGCCGTCCTGATTGGTTCACACAACCTGCAACACTTTTATGAGGCCTGACTACACCTGATTGTGTGTAATAGTGTAACGAACAAACTGTGACTGTGTTTTCACAGCATAATTGCTGCATGTTGTCACGTGTCGCTCTAATTTCCTGTCATTATATCTAGTGTGACCATCAGGAAGCTGTACGAGGATGGAGAGGGAGCAGTTTTCTCAGTTACACTTTTCAAAAGAGCCGTGTGTTTATTATTATTTAGTAATTATTTACTTACTACTATCTACTACTACTAACTATCACTCAAAAGCTGTGAAATGCCTCTTTACAGATGCACGGTAGCGTTGTGATCTGAATGCACTTATTCCCAGTGCGGATTGGAACCTTGTTTAAACCATGAAATGTCTGGCACGTGGATGGTGTCGCTGTGCCGTTGCAAGGTGTGAGGAATACATTAGCACAAAGTGTCACCCAAAGCTGGAATCAAAGAGCTTTGAAGCCGCACATCGCTCCCTCTCATAATGTTCATACCCACTATTCTTTAAATGCCAAGCGGACTCTTCTGTTCATTTCATTTTACTTTCACTTTGCTGCCAACCAGCAACTAAAACTCCCTGCAGAACCATGCAAACAGGGAAAAAGTGTTAGGTAGGTAGTCTGCAGGCCTGTTAGTCCCCTTGAATGGTTGGAATGACAGTAATTATCCCGTCATGACACAGCAATTAAACAGAGGTATTTAAAGCCAGCACCGATCGCAAAAGAGATTCCTCAAATGATAGGCTCACCTCCCCACTCAGGTCCAGCAGTATTCTCTCCTGTTCTGCGTGGGCATGATTTACTATTGAATTAGAGGGAACATGAATTTGCATATGCTAACACCAAGTGGTGTCACACTGTTACAGCTAATCTCTGGAGTAGTTTTTCTGAGCACTGTGAAGGATTAAATATGTTCATCTTGTCCTTCGCTTTAGTAGTGAGAGAAAAAACATTTTGATTTAATTGAAATGTGCAGTATCATGCAGCATTTATACATATCCCTTTTATCAGCACGGCCACTTTTTGAGTTATATGACAATAATAGAGATGGGAGATTTTAATTTGAGCATATACAATTAAGCCATTTTCATCTGGTCGCTGTAAAATAAGATTTAGTAGAACATCTTAGATTTGAGTCATGAATAATATGAACACATATTTGGGTCACTCTAAATTATCCTTTAACTGAATTAGACAAACAAGTTGTCTACTCCAGTAGAGATGCAGTTTTCAGAAACAAAATACATGTGGCCGGTGTGGGTTTTTAAACCTGCATGATTTCATTTTTCAGACACTTGCAAGCAGCACAACAATCCGTAAACACTCACCCATTGACATGTCTTCACCTTTTAAAGTTGATGGCGAACAAATATTATAACAAACAGTTTATTTACACATTGAGTGTTTCAGAGTTGGTGTAATAACGCTCCGTGGGTCACTTCCCTTTTCATATTACACATACTATGGAGGACAGAACCTACTGATAATCAAAAATAAATGAATAAATAAATAATTGACTTGATAAATAAATAAATATGCCATTAAAAGTAGGAAAATATGCATGCACATGCACCCTGCGCCCCACAATAACACACATTGAGTGACAGCCCCCTCATTTGCATAATGAGGCAGAAATGCATAAAGAAATGTCAAAATAAATGTGTGAAGAAAAGAATACAGAAATAAATAAGTTTAGGGAAATAAATGAGGGGTGAAGTATAAGGGGAAAAGGTGCAGAAATGAAAAAAAATAAATGCATAAATAAATACATAAATTCAAAAATAAATATAAAATAAATAAAAAATCAGTGCCGAAATAGATAAATAAATAAATAAAACATGCAAAAATAAATATATAAAATTGAGAATTAATAAAAACAAATACATTAATGAATAAAAGGGAAGCGTTAAACAGAAGAGTGGAATTAATACAAAGATAAATAAATAAAGAATTGTCAATTGTCAATATGGAAAAATTGATTAGAGCATCTTTAAAGGTCCAAGGTGTGTGGGATTTAGAGGGATCTATTGGCAGAAATGGAATATAATATTCATAACTATGTTTTCATTAGCGTAAAATCACCTGAAACTAAGAATTACATTTCCGTTAGCTTAGAATGAGCCCTTCATACCCAGCGGGTCCTCTTCACGGAGTCCGCTATGTTTCTACAGTAGCCCAGAACGAACAAACCAAACACTGGCTCTAGAGAGAGACTATCACAGTTTTATATTACCTGAAGGCCACCGTAGTTCCAGCCCGTTCTCATTCCCAGGGTGTCAAATACCTACGCTTTGTCACGGCCGTCGTGTCCTGTGTTCACAATGTCAAAACGCATTAGCACTGTAAAAATATAGCAATTTTAAGCCCAACCATATTGTTTCTTCCTAAACCTAACTACATGCTGTTGCTGCCTAAACCTAAGCAAGTGTTTTTATTTAATTCACAACATTAAGCATGTGTTTAGTGTGACCGAAAAATGATGCCAAGGGGTCTGACAAAGGGTCAGTATGTGACGAGTTGGGATGAGAACGTGTCGGTAGTTCTCTGACACGCTTGGTTGCAATCTGCAGCCTCACCACTATATGCCACTAAATCCTACACACTGTACCTTTAACGCCTACAGTATGCTTTTGCTCCAAGTGTAGTCAGTGAGATCAGCAGGAGCCATCTGGAGACAGCGAGGAAAAGTGACCAATAAACTGAAAATTAAATCTCCTGAGGAAATTGAAAAATTGACTGAGGGTCCCTTTGTTCTTATTACAGTTTAAACGTCTTGTTGTGGATTTGTTCTGAGGCATGGCTACGCTGAAAAACATCCATGATATCTGCTTAGCTACAGGGTGCCAGTTAAAATCATTTCTGTCCTCGAGCAGGAACTCATTTCGGTGTTGGCATCTGTGAGCCTCGCTGGGCAAGCAGGTGGTGCAGGTCTATGAGGCTATTTAGACATTAGTCATCAGCATTTGTCATGCCATTTGGGATTCATGGAGCCTCCACGGTTTTTTGCTTCTATGGTGGAGGAAGTTGGGCGTCCTCCTGTTCCCAACTAATTGAAAACCTGGCAGCTTTGATGCATTCAGCACTCTGAGCCCAAGACGTGAAGAATAAGTTAATATAACGGTGTAAACAGCACATAATGAAAGATGATGCTCCTATTCTTTTTAGCAGTTTAAAAGACGTGACACTGGCAGTAGTTGTGTTACAGAGCTCTTTCTCTCTGTCGGGTTGAACCGGCAGCAACTAAGCGCTTTTAGATTCTCAAGGTAAGCTCATACTTTCATATTCATTTCTCATCAAAAAGTAACCATTTATCTTTGCATGAAACTTTGATTAACTTTGTCCAAGGAATTCCTACAAGCTACACACAAGAGACCCAAACACTTACTGAAATAATCTCTTAACGAGAAAATAATTTTGTGGAATTTTGTGGGAAGCCGAGCATTTAAATTATTCAGGTGCCCAAAATAGAGCCCGGGTTTAGAAATTAGTGAGGTTCGGAATTTTTTCTTTTAATGGATAATATTAAGCGGGGGAGGGGGAGTATCAAACACTTAATTTTTCTGCATTCTGGTGAATATCTATGCACCAATTTAAGGTGTAAATTACTTTATTTATGTAAAGGAAAACACAAAATTCATGTGGCAGGTGACAATTCACAATATAAAAATATAATGGAAAATAATGCAGTAAGGTTATCAGGTATTCCGCATTGCTTTAAAAGTATTTATTCTCCTGTAGATCAACTTTTCTCATTTAATGCTGTTGCTGCTGAGTCAACACGTAGGCATGATTTACTCTTCCCTCCTCTCTTGTGTCTGTTGTTTGGGGAAGTAACTTCATTAAACCTGCAGTAGGCAGAATATTTTTTGGCATCATTGGGCAAAAAATCCATAATTACCTTTCAGCATATTGTAATTCAAGTGTTCTGAGAGAGAATTCTGCATTTCCTCATGATCAATCACAGGTCATTTCAGAGAGAGAGCATGCCTATTGGCTGTGCTCCAGCTGGTTGGGCGGTGCTTGGTATTTCCTCAACTGATCTCAACATGGCTGCCGGGTCACAAACTTTCTCATTTTACAGCTAAACAGTGCACTTTAAGATGTTTCTGGGAACATTTGAGGCGAGAAAAAGGCATTAGAGTAACAGAATATTGATTCCAATTTGAACAGCGCTGCCTAGTTTGACTGTTTGATCGGCGAGTGATTGACAGCCGACTCTCATAGACGGCAGCTGGACGGCAGACTCCAGCTCAGCTCTGATTGGTTGTTTTCCTCCGGTCTGACAAACAAGTTGAGAAACAACATATGGGTTTATTTGACTGACATCTGCAAAGAACACCTGCCAGTTTCCTCACAGGATGAACACATATAGTGGATGAATTCATCATTGCAGTTTCCCTGTTTTATATGATCTGTCTCTTAAGTACAGAAAAAGGATGCTTGGGTGGCAGTGACTGAGATTGTCATGATGGATGATGAATGGAGACACAATCCTAAATTATTCAGCGTGGTGTTTTTTTTTAGAATTGGGACCAATGAGAGTGGACATCCACCATCTGCCAGACACACCAGGTAGGACTAACTTTCCACTTGCTCAGTCTTGTCTCACCACCTCTATCTATTGTCTTGTTTATTCAAGAGACGGGGAGGACAACTGAAAGACTGTGCTATTGTGACCTGATCTGTGCATGCCAAGGTCACTGGGACATCCTCTTATGTCAGGAGAGATACTGCAACTACAATGATGTGTGTAATTACATGATATGAATGCATGTTTAGAGATTTATTGCCGCAGATGCTTAGAAGGTGACTTTCATGTTATGCCTCTAATCCACGTCGGCAGTAATGTCACTGAGATAAAACATGTTAATAGGATAGTTTCTGCACTGCTACAGATTGGATACCAGCCACATTCTATATGGTAAGCTACTCCTCTGCTTTCCACTTTCTGAAAACTGAGAAAATCCACATACTCTAACTAGATTAGAGATGTTCTTTTTCCTTCAAGATAACGAGTGTTATTTAACCTCCTTGTCGACAAGCTATAGTATGACATGGTGGGTTAAAGCTGCAGTGGGTAGAAATGGAGCAATTATGATTAAAAAAAAAAGTTATTTTTATAAAATGGTCGCTATGTCCTGACAGTAGTGCATGAGACAGTGTGACGACCCCTCCTATCCACTAGGTGTCCCGTGTCTCTTTGCTGGTTCTCCTTTGTTTTGCAGGAGAGAGGGTCGTCAGGCTGATGAGCCACACCTGGGCTTGATGTGGTTGGGATAAAAGCTCTCTACCTTTCAGCAGATGCCGGCTCTCTTCCTTGGCTGGCACACCTGTTTTGGTTTTGTTTGTGGGAGACATTTTCACACACCCACACATGCCTACATCACTGATTACTGACTTTCCACGTTTATTTAGTTATTTATTGTTAGTTTGTTAAATAAATGCCTGTTACTATTTTTAAACTCGTCTGGTCTCCCATTTTTGTTGCAACCTTTGAGCTGGGTTGTAACAGACAGGTAATCTGAAAAAAATCATGTGCCTCCGGTGTCCTCCGGCGCTCCTAATGGCATCTGCAAGATTTCACAGACCGGAGGAAAACAACCAATCAGAGAAATCTGGGGTTTGCCACCCAGCTGCCGTCTCTATCAGCTGTCGATCACTCGCAAACTCTGACCAAACGGTCAAACTAGGCAGCGCTGATCAAATATGAATCAATATCCTGTTACTGTAATGCCTATTTCTCTCTTTAAATGTTTTCAGAATCATCTTGTAGTGTACTGTTTAGCTGTAAAATGAGAAAGTTTGTGACCCGGCAGCCATGTTGAGATCAGTTGAGGATATACCAAGCACCGCCCACCAGCTGGAGCACAGCCAATAGGAACGCTCTCTCTCTGAAATGACCTGTGATTGGCCAAAGTCTCCCGTCAGGGACTAGATTTTCTAAAGCCTGAAAACAGAGCCATGGAGGTGCAGAAGTCTAGTTATCTTTCAGAACACTTGAATTACAATATGCTGAAAGGTTATTATGGAATTTTTGCCCAATGATGCCAAACATATTCTGCCTACTGCCACTTTAATACGTTAAAGAAATTAGTGCCGTTAAAATGAATTTGCTCTACTGATTATATTTCTAAAGTGTGGAACAGGAGGAGAGAAATAATTTATGTCACATAAAATCATACATTAAAGGGAGAACAGACTGAATCAGATATACAATGTTTTACATGACATAAGCAGATGCATTTGTACATTTTGCTTTATAATTAGTAGAATTAGTTTAAATTTGTGTACTATATTTGTACTCGTCAGGCTGTATGTATATTTATATATATATATTTATTTAATTTCTGTTATTGGATATCTCATGGGACATTATATGTAGGCTCTTCATATTTGTATGAGGTCGATATAATGTGCTGTTATTGGGTTTATATAGCAGAATATTTGGTTTGTTGTTGATTACATTTTTTTTCTGAATTATTCCATGAGGGAACCATGAGCTTTTGAGCTGTGGTTCTTTGACATCCAGCGTTACATGGGGACAAAGCATTATCCTTTGCTGACTTCATGCCTTAGCTGAGGGACATGGGGACTCTCGGCACATGCGGTGCGTCTCTGAAGTTAATCCTCAAGCCGTTATCAATTCTCTGCCAGAGTGGGTGTGAGCCACGAGAGACAGCTCAGAAAACGCGGGGACAAAAAAGATGTTCAGAAATGAGAGGAAGGACGGCAGCAGGATAACTTTGAACATCAAATCATAAGAGGAACCTCAGTGGTTTGGGACAAAGGATTTTCCTACCGATGCAATGCTGCAAATGCACATTGATTATAACCATTGATTCTATAATAACAGTTTCCCAGGGAGTCCAGAGGTTAATGTGATCATGCCAGCTAAGCACTGCAGTCATTACACTTGTAGATTGTTTTCCCTGCATACGTTCCTTCAGCTTTTTGAGACTATTCACACTTGCATCTTGAGTGTGGTAGAGATCAGGGAAATGCAGTACCACAGCATGAATTGCAAATTGCATTTTCTGAGTTGCTTCAAAAGAAAACGTCTTGTAATATATACCCATAAACTGATATCAAACATCTGACGACGGCGTGGATGACGTGTGAACCCAATGATAGTTGTTCCAAATGTATTAAACATCAAAGATCAAATCTAGATGAGAGACACATGAAATGACTGACTCCTTGCGGTACTGCTATGGAATTCTATGATGTTACAAAAATCAGAGAAATTTAAGGGTGCTAAATGCGAGATTGGGAGCACTCCTTTTGCCTCTGCAAGGCTCTCAACATGGCAACGGCTGAGCCAGCTAACGGTGCTATTGCTAACAGTGGAAACAACGGCAAACAGTGCTGACAGAGGAGGACACAGAGGCACATGACTTTTTTCAGATTACCTGTCTCATGCGCTTCTGTCAGGATGTAGTGACCGTTTTGTAAAAACAACTTTTTCAAATCATATTTGCTCCAATCTTGCCTACTGCTGTTTTAATGCTCTGGATATCGTATAGAGCATCTTTAAATGAAATGTCATTTTGAGAATCCTGAGCTTGAACTTTTGAATTCTTTGCCTTAAAGGGGACATATTATGCTCATTTTCAGGTTCATATTTGTATAATGGGTTTCTATTAGAACATGTTTACATACTTTAATGTTTAAAAAAACTGCTGTCTGCTTGAATATACCTGCATTCACCCTCTGTTTGAAACGCTCCATTTTAGTACATTTCAATGGAATTGCAACAGAATTGCGTTGCTAGGCAACAGCTTGGGTCCATATTTACTTCCTGTCAGCTGATGTCATTCACATACACTGCAACAGGAAATAAACTGGGACCCATTTAGAATGTTTATGTTTAAAACTTTGAAATGGTCTAAATATTGTAGATTTGTGACATCACAAACGGACAGAAATCCTGACAGCTTGTTTCAAAAGTTCAGTTTCTGAATACGGGCTGTGTGGACTTCTCTGTGGATGTGAGTGTTTCGATACTTTCACAGCATTTATGTAGAATTTAAACCTCCTTTATAATATAAAAGCCATGAAAATGTCACTTTTTACAATATGGGACCTTTAAAGCAGAAACACCCCAGTCACCACACGCACAGAGATTGTTTTTGTCATGTTGAAAAGACAGCAACATGTCCAGTACCTTAAGGTTACGGGTACTCACTGACTTCTTATTACTCCGAGCCTCAGCAGTTTGGAGTCTCTCCCATCCTTTTACTTCTTTAAAGGAGCTATTATTAACTCCTGCAGAGGTGAAGCACTTTCTAGTCCTCAGAGATTAATGAAAAGGTAGTCAGCATATAAATAATTTAGGTTTGTCCTCTTCATTCAACTCTATTTGGACAGATACCAACTTAACCCTACAGTTCCTTCCCCCTTCAGGTGAAATATTTTCAGGAATTTGATTTTAATGGTGAGACTTTCAGTGCACCATTGCCCAGGTTGCGGTAGCAGCGTGTTTGCTGCAGAATTATGAAGATATATGAATAAGTTATGAGTGAAAATAGAGTGATAATGTGAGGGGAATGAAAATTATGGGAAAGATATGAATTCCAAATAGCTGAGCCTCAGCAGTTCAGCAGTGCTAATATCTGTTGTGGAAACCATGATTTGACATTTGCCTGCTATATTCCTTCTTCAAACCATAACTAACTAACAAAATTTATAGAACTGCTTAGAATGCATTTATGGTAATATATTTGTAAGCTATTTCTTTAGCTTTGATTACATTTTTACACCGAGACCCAGTGCAGTGGGTTCATTCAAATGCTGCAGTTTACAGTACAGTCATCACTTTCAGAGTTTTCCCTCAGCAACCTGTTACAGCAAGTCTGCATGCATCCTCACGAGTAGCGCTGAGACTGGTATTAACTCGAACCAACTTTTGAAAGGGGCAATGTGTAAGATCTGGCCAGAATTGGAGTTTAAAGTGATCGCTCAGGTGTTTTGAAGTGGGGTTGTATGAGGTACTTATCCATAGTAGGTGTATTACCTACAGTAGATGACGGTCGGCACGCCCCTAGCATTGAGAAACAGTACCGACACTATTACTGTCTTTCAGAAGCTGTAGCAGGTTCAGTTTTAGAGCTAGAATGAAGTTACAGATATCCACTAAATCTAAGTTATCCATTGGATAATCACGGCCTCTTGAAACTTTACAGCCACAAACTAGAGACCTAGAGCATTCAGAGGTTGGATGGCTTTCCTAGGTAGATTGACAATAACAGGGTTTCTGAGCAATTTCCATTATGCTTTAAAGCATGGCTACCTTGTGATTGACAGGTCACTACCACGGCGCTGTCCGGTCTGGGAGTTGTTTGTGTTTTCGTCTTACAACTTCAACCCTTTCACATTGTCTTTTTCAGTTCATGAAAGTTAATTATAACCTTTTTGGTCGCCTAAAAATGTCTTATTCAGCATTCGGTTGTACTTAGCTCTACCCTCATGTGTCACTTGTGGTTCCAAAAAAACCAAGATAGCGACGGCCAAAAGCCAAGATGGCGACGGCGAAAATGCCAAACTTGAGGATTCAAAATTATAGCCTACAAACCAATGGGTGACGTCACAGTGACTACGTCCACTTCTTATATACAGTCTATGGGTTTAAGTCACTGCATCTTCCGACAGAACACCACGGTTGAATTTCAGTCTGCATGCACATTTTTTTTTCACACAAGTGGAGGCATTATTAATGATTTTTATCAATTCTCGAGTGGTAAACATTGTTAAATTTAGCACCAAATCTGTGTAATAAATGGTATCAACCTAAAAAATGCTGCAACAACTTATGAGACATAAGTGAGCATGGAATGGAAATCACATAATGTTTTAAACCCTTATACACTTTCACAATTTAATTTAATTAATTAATCAATAATTCAGTTTATTTCAGATTCATAACTAGAACATCTTGAAACACAGTGCTGAGCAGCATCTCAAATTAATCTCCAGGTTCCCAGCCTTCAGATGATGTACACCACTTCTATGTGACATCTACTGTTGACCTGCTATCTCCCCCTAAAGACACCCTGTACCACCCTAAAATACACACAAAAATGGGTCTATTGTGGGTCTCAGAGGGCTAATGGACGCCATGATTCATCACTAGCTTTCTCTAGATGAGTGTTAAAAAAAGGGTGCAGAAGACAGCACCCTACAACCAATGAAACAGTGGGATTCATGAGTGACTGGCTAAATAAGTTCAACAGGTGATATTAAAATGTACACAAAATTTGATAATAATGAAATGTGTCATGACCTTCATGACTGAAGGACATGTGACTTTCACCTTTACGTTCGCTCTTTCTGTCCTCCTCCTATTTCAGAATATGCACAGTAATGTTGGAATAAGAACATTTTAAAGTGTATCTCAGTCAAAAAAAAAGAACATGCTTCCTTCCCAATCAGTATTAAGCTACTTTTAGTGGTTTGTCCCCGAGGCATTCAGAGAGCTGGGAATGCACATATGGCCAAAAGTAGGCTACACACCATTCTTCCCTCAAGGAAAGATTTTGCATGCTCGCAGCAGCTCTGCAGCCGGTGACATTTTAAAGAGCAATTTGCAAGAAGTGGATGTGAATAGGAAGCTAGCTCAACCATGTGATTGAGTTTCCCAAATGTCCTCAACGATATTTAGAAAGGCGTACAGCCCAGAACAATTGAGCTATGAACACTTTACCCTCAGTTGGCTTTTCTCGGGAATCACAAAGTTATGTTTGTTATGGCTGACTAATTTGTTAAAGGATAATAACCGTCTCATTTGATTTGTTGAACAATGTTCAACAAAATGCAGAAAGTGATGACAGCTCCCAAGCTTCTAAACTGCTGTATGTTTCAGATATAGTCACCACTATTAGCTCCCTTAAACCTATGGCATTTTACACTGCATAAATTAGCCTAGCGGCTAGTCATCATTATTAGCCAAGCCTGTGGCATTTTCACTGCATACATTAGCCCAGCAGCGAGCGGACTTTTCTTTATTCATAGCTCTTCTACTCTCACTTGGTTTAAGCAGTGGGCAACTCCGGGGTCTGAGAAGTGAAACCAATGAGGAAGTGACTTAAACTTGCATCCTTTTTAACAGCCAGCGGGGGGGCGACTCCTCTGGTTGCAAAAAGAAGTATAGAAGTCTATGAGAAAATGAGTCTACTTCTCACTTGATGTATTACCTCAGTAAACATTGTAAACATGAGTTTATGGTCTCAATCACTACTGTAGTTTCAAGTCTCCTTCAATTCAGCATGATGTTTATTTAATAAGTTATGGTCCCATTTAGAGTCAAATAGACCTTGAAGCAGGGGATGCTTTAGGGCGGGGCTACCTTGTGATTGACAGGTCGCTACCACGGGGTTGTCCGGTCTGGGAGTTGTCTGTGTTATCGTCTTAGAACTTTAACCTTTTCACAGTGTGTTTTCAGTTCATGAAAGTTAATTCTAACCTTTTTGGTCGCCTAAAAATGTCTTATTCAGCGTTCGGTTGTCCTTAGCTCCACCCTCTTGTGTCACCTCTGGTTGCAAAAGACCAAGATGGCAACGGCCACAATGCCGAACTCAAGGCTTCAAAACGGCAGTCCACAAACCAATGGGTGACGTCACAGTGACTACGTCCACTTCTTATATACAGTCTATGGGTTTAAGTCACTGCATCTCCTGACAGAACACCTCGGTTGAATTTCAGCCTGCATGCACATTTTGAATGAAAGTAGCTAGCACTAGCTCCAAAAGTTGTTAAAATTTGCCAGGTATCGTCATACACTCATTTGCATATTGGTGACATCATCACACATCATTTGCATAAAACTTAGTGGTCATGTCAGCTGACTGCCAGTGCACAGAGCAAGAGAAGACGTCATGGGGTTTTTTTTAATGGTATTTTAGTTAGATGCCTGAAATATGGTCTGTGGTTAACACAAGCTGAAGAGATTTTAACGTTTTGTTCTATGATATGAAATACATGAGTAAATATCCCACTCCTGAATTTTGAAGCTTTAACATATCTTAAAAAGGCGGTTGCTAACAAGTAGCTAAATGTTTTGGCCAAATCGTTGCTCACCACACACTATAGGAACAAAACCGTTATGTGTGGGGTCTCTCACGTTTTCAACATCTGTTAAAAATATTTTAGCGTTGGCCAGACTCTACTTGTAAAAGGGAAGGCTGGAATGCAATGGCAACGATAAAAAGGGGTGCCACTCTGACCACCCTGCTATGTTGATTTGAATGGGAATGACAGATCTACTCCTATTCTATTTCTATGGTACTGAAACTGAGCTCATATAGCAACACAGTCTCACGGCAGTTTGTGAAATAGTCATGAAATGTAATCTATTTGATTTGTGTACATAGACATGAATTTCCCTTTTTTTTTTAGATGCTCAGCATGGCTTTCAACAACATATTTTTCGTGATTTTTCCTACAAATGTCCAGCAACATGTCACACACACATGTCAATTTCTGCTCCAGTCTTTTCAAAATGAAACAACTTAGGTTTAGGAAAAGATTGACTTGGTTAGGCTTAGGCAACAAACTACTTAGCTAGGTTTAGGAAAAGGTCGCGGTTTGGTATTAATTAACACCGGAAATGCCGTAACTTAAGTAAGGACGTTACGTGAATAAACCTACTTAGATAGCTTTAGGAAAAAATTGCAGTTTGGGTTTAAATAACACCAGAAATGCTGTAACTTAAGTACAAAAGTTACGTGACAAATTGTGGTTTCACACGGGACACAAACACCAGTTTCCTGGGCGTAAGTCCTGTGTTTTTTGACCCCTCCATCCACCCAGACCTCCTCCTTTTGTGGCGTTCGCTGCTCTTAATACTAACCGGTTCACAATTACGTGGTTTACATACAAACTGATTTTGTGCTGACCATCACAAAAAAAAAGTGAAATTCGTGTTTATGTACACGAATCAATACATTCAATTTCGTGACTATTTCACGAACTGCTGTGTGACTGGGCTGCATATAGTCTGTCGTACCCTTTGTTAAGTGTAGAACCTATACACAAACTGTGGGTCAGTACATGATCACACACCAAACAGGACAACCCCCCCCCCCACCCAGCATTGGACTTTGCAGGCAGAACATGCATTATTGACAAAGAAGTGCTTTGCTAAACTGAAACAGCGAGACATAGACTCTCCAGTGTAGGCACTTGAAAACACATTCTCTGATAGAGGCGAGCTGCCCTAAAACCTAGACGGAGTGACCCGCTGTGAGCGAGTGGGGGCCGAGGAGGAGCGCAAAAGAGTCATTGAGCGGGCAAGGCTGAGTGCTCCCTCCGCATCAGACCAGCAGACTGAAAACGGATGTCTGAAAGGTCACCATCCTGCTGCTTTTACAGATTAATTCTCATGGTCAATAATTTCTCCGTCAGAAGGACTGTTGAATCTAAAGTAACGACACTGAAGTGTTTCTCACTCCATTCAGGAAGTGATTCCGTCTCCCACTTCCCAGTTAAGTTAAGACCTAAACTGAATTTGAACTGAGCTGGAAGTTCTTGAAGTGAAGTGAAGTGAAGTGAAGTTCACCAGAGTGCTGTGCTTTTCAAAAAAAAAAAAAAAATTTTGACACTAAATTGATTCAATTTTAAAGTCGGAGACGAAGAGATCTCACAGTAAAAGAAGTCCACTGCACCAGTGTCCACACACTAAGTAAAGACATTTCTGTGAAAATGTGCTTTTCAGGCCAAAAAACACTGAACTAAAAATCACAAAAATAACATGCTTGTACTATGTGTTTGCCCCAAAGACACTGCCAGAAATACATTAAAGGCTTGAGTCACCCCACAAGTAATCCATCGTTAGTGAGTCTCCCTCTGTTGCCTCGAAAATCACATCTAGCTGTCGTCCCCGGTGGCACCGGTGTGATAGCTGTTTTTAGCACCAGATACATAACTTGTCAAGTCTGACTGACACAAGTAAAACCCAGGAGCATGAATAACAAACAGCCTGCAAAAATGTTCAGCTTGACAGTCATTTCTTCAAAAAGTAAATTGACTTTCAAAATATTATTTGGCAACATTTAGCTTGATTTCTTAATAAATGGACTGCTTCAACTTAAAGGTGCCCTGTGGAGTTTTTGACCACTAGTAGCGCTGTTGAGCAGTGTTTCGATGAGTTGGTCTGCCATTTTTCACAAACACTCAAATTAATTAAAGACTGTATATAAAAAGTGGAAATAGTCACTGTGACGTCACCCATTGGTTTGTGGACTGCCGTTTTGAGGCCTTGAATTCGACATTTTGTCCGTCGCCATCTTGTTTTTTTGCAACCAGAAGGGACACAAGAGGGTGGAGCTAAGTACAAGGGAACGCTGAATAAGACATTTTTAGGTGACCAACATGTTACAATTAAGTTGGATGAAATGAAAACACACTGTGAAAGGGTTCAAATTCCAAGACGAGAACACGAGAACAACTCCCAGACTGGACAACGCCGTGGTAGTGACCTGTCAATCACAAGGTAGCCCCGCCCTAAATTATACCCTGCTTTATGGATGGTCATGTCTGAATGAAGCAGTGAAGAACATTAATGTCTGAATGACAAGAATGCATCAATTTAACAGATAAAGCCAATACATTTGTCTATTGCATGTCTGAAAAAGGGTTATTATTTAATTCTATTATTTATTTATTATTCAATATTTTTATTATTTAATATTTTATTTAAAATGTAGCAGATATCTGTTACATGCACTGCCACCACCCACCACACCAGATTCTCACTCATTAAGTAAGCATTGCACTGAATTAGTAATTCAAATTACTGATGACAATTTGAATACAAACAGGTGTTGTTCTTCATGTTGTGATCTATCCCCAGTGCAAAGCTGATATATGACCAAGTGGATGGAATCTGATTACATGGGGACTTGATCAGATCAAAAGCTATCCAACTCCTTCCTTATGTTCACGCTCAACTCTGCATCACCTCAAAATGTCTGTAATTATTCATCCTTCTGATGTGCATAAGATTTTGAAAAGAAACAGTGTTGCTCTATTAAATCTATTACAATGAAGCGTGCAGAGTGCATTCAACGTGGGAGTCCAGTCTAAAAGCAAAAGGCTTCGTCGAGGCAGAATAATGAGAGCGAGACTGTTATTTAAAGACTGGAGCCATGACAACAGAAGACCACTGCTGGTGAGGGAAATTAGTTGTGCTTTTTCGAGAGAGAGAGAAAAGTGGAGGGGGATATGTTGCTATAATGTCGTGTATGACATCACATAATGGATATAAGGTTGGTTATGCTTTGGGTGTGGCCTGTTTGACTGCAGATGTTTACTTCGAGGGATATGCTGCCTGCACTGTCATTTGTTGCAAATTAACAAAATGCAAAGGGCTACTTGTTGAAATCACATACTACTACAGTAAATGTAGTTTGTTTTATTCACCCAAAGATGGAAGGCACACTGCAGGCAGACATACTGCATATTCACCTACTGGTGTAGTGAGAAGGTCTAACATCTGGGGTGTAAGAGTCCGCTGCCAAGCAGTGTTATGTGTTTATGTGATTTTACTTGTCTGAAAATCAAACCCAAAGAAAAATGGACAATGTAGAACCTGACAAGAAATTTTTACTAGGGCTGTCAATCGATTCAAATATTTAATCGCTATTAATCGCAAATAAAAAATTTGTATCTCTTCAAAATGTACCTTAAAGGGAAATTTGTCAAGTATTTAATACTCTTATCAACATGGGGGTGGGCAAATATGCTGCGTTATGCAAATGTATGTGTATCTTGATTATTGGAAATCAATTAACAACACAAAACAATGAGAAATATTGTCTGCAGCCCAACAGGCAACAACAGCTGTCAGTGTGTCAGTGTGCTGACTCGACTATGACTTGTCCCAAACTGCATGTGATTATCATAAAGTGGGCATGTCTGTAAAGGGGAGACTTGTGGATACCCATAGAACCCATTTTCATCACATATCTTGAGGTCAGAGGTCAAAGGACCTTTTTGAAAATCCCCATGCTTGTTTTTCTTCACCAAAATTTAGCATAAATTTGGAGCGTTATATAACCTCCTTTGCGACAAGCTAGTATGACAAGTTACATTAATGCGTTAAAGAAAATAGTGGCGTTAAAACAAATTTGCGTTAACGTGTTATTATCTGTTTACTTTGACAGCCCTAATTTTAATATTTTTGTTGTGACAGGTTCTCTACAATACTAGTGCTCCGTAGCTACTAGCTAAAAAATACACTCTATCCAGTAAGTTAACTCAGATTGCACGTTGGCCTAGCTGACCTTTTAAGTTCAACCATAGCCCAGGACTGACCTGAGCGTTTTCGGGGCCCTAAGCACAAGTTGTTCTGGGACTCCCTGGTGACCACCAGGTTGTAAATAGTAGCAGGTTTTGTAAATGTGTCTTTTTCTCAATGCATTTTGGCCACACCCAAATGGCATTTTAGGTCACTGAAAATGGAGCTGGGATAGGGTGATGATTTTCAGAAACTTTGTGTCCAGTGTTAACATATCGAAAATGTAGTTTTTTGCTCGTGACATACAGTAGTGTGCGATGTTATCTCCTTTGTGAAGTGTCACTAACAAAGCAACATGTCCTGTAGGCTTTAGCTTCTATCTTTATCTTTTTAACCTATTTTTGCTGCTGAATCAGTTTGGCATCCTTGAGATATCCTAAAGACACATATTGTAGACCCGTCTGTCTGCTTCTCTCTGAAATCGCTTTTTAATTTTTCCTAGATTTAGATTAAGATTTAGAATATTTGTTCAGGGAGTGCAGTTGGTGACAGTGTGGGCTCCATGCAGCTCTGACAGGTTGACGGAGTAGCAGCTTAGCGAAGAGTCAATACTGTTTTTGTGTTTTCATCTGGACGGAGATTCATTTAAAAACAATATTATTTGATTATCATATTTCCATGCACCGCCACCAAAATGTTTATTGACATGTGTATTATGACATTTTTCTTGTAACTGTTTTTTTTAATGGCTTTTAAATTTAGCATCTTAAATCACTACAAATCTTAAAAAGTCAGTTGTTTAATAAATTCAGCTTTTATGTCTGAAAGAAAAATTCCACTTGTCATCAGTATTGTAGAACAAGACAGAGGAAGGTGGATTGCTGTTAGCAAAAAGAAATGGATCTTGGTGCCTGACTTTCAACAAATTAAACCGAAGCCATGGCTGAGGGAGTTGATTTTGCATAATAATTCACCATGTGCTGAGTTTGTATTTTGAACAACAGGCAATTGTTTTCTGGATATCAGTTGAACAAATGGGCTTTTGGTCTAATGGGACATTTTCTGAACTACTCATCCAAATATGGTCACTTCTGGCTCCAAAAAAACGAGATGGCGACAGCCAAAATGTGAAACTTAGATGCTTCAAAATGGCAGTCCACAAACCAAGTGACATCACTGTGGCTATGTCTATTTCTTGTATACAGGCTGTAGTCTATTTTACAATAAATTCCCAAAATATGTGACTTCTTATAATCAAAGCACTTTAGTAGGTCGTCCACTAATCAGAAGATCCTCCAGTCCGCATGTTTCAGTGTCCTTGAGCAAGATACTAAACCCCAAATTGCTTCCAAAGGCTGTGCCATTGGTGAGTGAATGTGAATGTGCGTAAATGAGCATTTAGATTAGATCTCAATGAGCAGGAGCAGCAGAATGTGTGTGTGAATGAGTACTGGCATGTAGTGTAAAACGCTTTGAGTGGTCGGAAGACTAGAAAGGAGCTATTTAAAAGCAAGTCCATTTACCATCCATTTACCTAAAAATACACTACCTCTGGTGTCTTCAGGGTGCATTGAAGAGGCCATCCATTCAAGGTCAATGCCTAACCTCATCCATTCAAGGTCAATGCCTAACCTCAACCATTCGAGGTCAATGCCTAATCTCAACCATTCAAGGTAAATGCCTAACCTCAACCATTCGAGGTCAATGCCTAACCTCAACCATTCGAGGTCAATGCCTAACCTTAACCATTCGAGGTCAATGCCTAACCTCAACCATTCGAGGTCAATGTCTAATCTTAATTATTCTAGGTCAAAGCCTAATCTTAATCATTCTAGGTCAAAGCCTAACCTCAACCATCTCGCAAGAGTTTTGCAACTTGTGGGTTACCTTCTAGACTCCACCCTGCAGCGCTGCTGCATCAGTGCTCATGTCTCAAGAAACCCTGCAGAAAAAAAAGACTTGAAACTTCAGTTCCCTAAACACTAACCTACCTATGCACACGCCTACACTAGCTGCTACATTACTACTACCAGTGGGAACTCATTATCAGCGTTAAACCATTCTTCAATCAAAATCCATTTAGCATTTAATCCTCCTCCAGACACACGTGCATTCTGGGACTGTAAGGATCGTGGGAGACCTCTCCTGTGAAGCATCAAAGCCCACTGGGGGGAAGCCAGGTATTGACAAGGAGGTTCTTGCATCTTTGATGCGTTTGTTTACAGGTTGCCGCGGATCAAACATAGCAGAAGAGCCACAGAAGGAAAGACATTGCACATTAGTAACATGGATGTTCATGCAACACCTGCACATTTGGAGTGAAGGTCAGTTTGTCTCACACCATGGTCAGCGGCACATTTCAACCTGTGTGCCACACAGTAGGAGTGAGACTGAGTCATCTGTGATGGTTGCTGATGCATAACATATGAAGTGCTATATTTGGTTAAAGTCACTGTCAGTTAATGTCTGTCAATTTCCCCTTCAACCTCACATTAATCTTTCATGTCATCATTGCAATGTTGATGAACTACCATTCTTCTATTTTTACCTTCAGGGTGCAATACACGTTCTTTTCAAATTTGAAGCTGTGAGTGCAAAGTTTTGCATCTCCTAAAAAACATGACAGCACCAACGCTCTACATGTCTCTGCGTCTGATCGCTGAGCTCTCACAGCCACTGAAGCTGACAACTCATCATCTGAGTATGTGGAGGTGGAGGCAGGACGAAGGAGTGAGATGGAGACGGAGAGAAACAGCGGGTGGGGTGGTGGTGGTGGTGGTAGTGGTGGTGGAGGATGAGGGAGGGAGGGGAGTTCTTTTTGAGCGTTCAGTGCGTGGGTGTGTATAGCCTTACTTTGAAGTGTTCTCCCGCTGGGGACGGCAGTTTCTCACAGACCACTGCCTTGGATCGTGTCACACGCGATGCACAAGCACGGATTAACACAGAAACTTATCGGGCAAGACACAGACACATCAGTGACACTCAGCCGTACAGCACAACACTGACCCATTGCCTTGCCCGCAATACAACTCTGTCTTCTTGGTGGAATAATTTACATTTTTAAACATTTCCTGTCATCATCCCTGGGTTGTTTCTGTGCAAGATGGCTGCAGGAAGAAACAGTAGAACACTGACTGTGTCACCTTGGCGCAGGGAGACTCACTTCTGTAAACGCCAATACATTGACAAAAGGTTGTGGCTTTTTGTCTCACAAATAAACTTCGATGGCACATTTAAGTACAAGTTTGAGGTAATTATACTTTATTTGAGTATTTTCATTTCATGCTGCTACATACCTCTACACCATTACATTTCAGAGAGATGTATTGTCCTTTTTACTCAACTAAAGTTTTAGTGACCAGTTACTTTACAAATTATGATATTACACTCAAAATATATGATGAGGTTATGATGCACTGTTACGTATATGTAACAATATAATACGTATCTTTTTTTATAAAGCTTTTTATAAATGGGAGCACAATATTTTATTTCCTTATCTTTTTAAGGATATTGCTTTGTTAAAAATATAATACATATATATAAATATATATATAAATTTATTTATTTATATACATTTTGTATTCTTGTAAGTGTCTGATTTATTTCATTGCATCCTAAAATGTGTGTGTTCCTGGTTCAACCATATAAAGCACTTTGTAACTCTATTTTGAAAAGTACTGTATAAATAAACTTTATTACTATTAGAATTATTATTATTATTATAGGAATAAATTAATCTCCAGCTAAATCCACTTTTAAATCACTTCTCAATATGTATATGTTTTTTAAAAAAAGCTTCTTATTAATGGGAGCACATTATTTTATTTCCAACATTTCCATTTCCAACATCTTTTTAAGGATCCTTAAAAACTATTTATTATTATTATTATTATTATTATTATTATTATTATTATCATTATCATTATCATTATTATTATTATATTGCTTAAATTATCTGCAGCTCAATCCGCTACAACAGTTAAATGCTGCGAACACATGAATGCATCCAGTAAGAACAAATAAGTAATATCATATGTTATTTTGATACTTAAATACATTTTGCTAATAATATTTACTTTTACTTTCATTTTCAATGCAGGACTTTTACTTGTAATGGAGTATTTCTATATAGCAGTATTGCTTCTTTTACTTAAAGGATCTGACTACTCCCTACATCGCTGTTTAACTCTATCTTTTAAGTGAATGCCTCATCAAGAAAAAGTACTCAATCTCTTCTGTATTGAGTTTTGAATGACCCCAACAATTGGTATCTTTTCATAAAACAGATTTGAAAATGCAATTAGTGAAAATGTGGCTAGGCTGACAGTGGTCATATGGCTTGCGTCCATGTCTCCGGAGGATGGGGTGGTGTAATCAATAGCAGTCACATGTGGTTAATGTCTGGTTGGGTTAGATGTCTCCTGGACTAAATATTAATAGATGAGAACACTTTTTTTTTAATTCTTTTGCTTTTTTTATGCATGTGTGTGTGTATTTCGGGCCTGTGTGTACTGTGTAAATATAACAGAGTGAAAAATTTAATTTCCCCTCGGGGATCAATAAAGTGCCTTTCTTCTTTCTTCTTCTTCTTCTTCTTCTTCTTCTTCTTCTTCTTCTTCTTCTTCTTCTTTTGAGAAAGTGTCATTAAAGCATGACTTCTCATGGCATTGAAAGCTTGATTTTTATAAGTTCCCTATCTGTCCCGACGAAATTAATAATCACATTTACCCTCTGGCCGGTGGGGTCAGGCAGACACACAGAGCACAAAATATGAACACAAACATATTCCTCTAAAATCAACATTAGGGTAATCTGATTAATCACACACCTCCTTTTCTGGGGGTTGCAATTTATGACTCAGACTCAGTAGTCATATTTTAATCATATTTATTATTATCTCATTTTTAGGGCTGTCAAAGTTATCGTGATAATAACGTATTAACGCAAATTTGTTTTTAACGCCACTAATTTCTTTAGCGCATTTAATGCAACATGCAATTTTTAGGCTGGTATTATATTAAACTAGAAAAACCTAAGGAATGAGTTGGTACCAACCATGTCATACTAGCTTGTCACGAAAGAGGTTAAATAACGCTACAAACTTACTGGCAAAAAACTAGTATGGTCATTTTCAAAGGGGTCTCTTGAACTCTGACCTCCAGATATATGAATGTAAATGGGTTCTATGGGTACCCACGAGTCTCCCCTTTACAGACATGCCCATTTTATGATAATCACATGCAGTTTGGGGCAAGTCATAGTCAAGTCAGCACACTGACACACTGACAGCTGTTGTTGCCTGTTGGGCTGCAGTTTGTCATGTTATGATTTGAGCATATTTTTGTGCTAAATGCAGTACCTGTGAGGGTTTCTGGACAATATTTGTCATTGTTTTGTGTTGTTAATTGATTTACAATAATAAATGTATACATACATTTGCATAAAGCAGCATATTTGTCCACTCCCATGTTGATAAGAGTGTTAAATACTTGACAAATCTCCCTTTAAGGTTATCAGATAAAAAATGTGCGATTATTTGTGATTAATCGTGATTAACTATGGACAATCATGCCATTAATCAGGATTAAATATTTTAATCAATTAACAGCCCTACTAATTTTCCGATAAGACGTTTCTTAAAATGATAGCAGCTATACATACACCCACACTGGTCCAATGTAAGTCTCTATCTCATACATAAAGCCTTGGAAACACACACACACACACACACACACACACACACACATATATTCATTAAAATGGACTAAATGTAACATGATCCAGTGTCCTGTGAGATCCTCTACCCTCAGTGATGCTGCATTAACATGAAGCTTCTTAAATACTGAATCCATTGCAGGTGTCACAATGTTTTTATTGGCTAAAATGCTTTCAGATTTCTAAACATTTTGACACAGATGCTATAAAACTCCATCAGATTTTTTTCACTGAGGCCTGAAAATCCACAAATTCAGATTTCTCTCACTTTAATTTGGACAAAGTAACCAGAGGAGTCTGGTCAAATCAAGTCTAATTTTAGATAAAGTATTAAAATGACCTCAAGGCAATGAAGCCTAAAGTTTGGGAGGGTTTGTTGACTTTTGCTTAATGTTTTTTTTTATATACTGTATATACTGTATATATATATATATATATATATATATATATATATTACTACATGAGTTGTACTGTCCTCCAAAGGGGAAACAAGCTGTATTGTTTTTATCCACCTTGTCCATGAGTTATGAGTTACTGATGCTTTAATGATTCATATGCACAAGTATATGTACAGTTTTTTTAATGCACAACTTTAATTCAATAATAACAACAGCCTTCACAATAACAAGAAGAGTTATGGACGAAATAACTTGGAACCATGGAATAAGCAGCAACAGAAACAACAACACAGCTGTATAAAGACAACATCTTAGTTATAGCTCTATATGTACAGGTGTCTCACTTGCATGGAGCTGTCCCAATGTCCCGTAAAAAGTCTCTGTGTCCAAATGTCAAGGTCTCCCCAGTCTCGCCCTAAACTTTAACTCGTGCTCTTCCTGCGCGCGTCCCCTTCAGACTTCAGCTCCATCAGCTCCAGCTCGTGCTTCGCCGCGGTCTCCAGCACCTTCTGCTTGTTGTAGAACACCACAAAGTTATTAATAATCGGATGGATGGGCAACGCGATGGCGATCACCCCGCACAGGAAGCTCACGGCCGCGTTGCACTTGCCCAGCGTGGTCTTCGGGTAGATGTCTCCGTATCCCACCGTCGTCATGGTAATAATGGCCCACCAGAAGGACTGCGGGATGCTCCTGAACAGCGTCTCCGGGTGGCTCTGCTCCATGGTGTAAGCCAGCGCCGAGAACACGAAGATCCCCACCCCCATGTACATGAGCAGCAGCCCCAGCTCCTTCAGGCTATTCTTCAGCGCGTAGGTGAGCGTCTGCAGCCCGGAGGAGTGGCGCGCCAGCTTGAAAACACGCGCGATCCGCATGATCCGGAGCGCCTGCACCGCCTGCTGCACGTTAGTGAGCTCCAGCATGGACGTGGTGCCGAAGTGGGTGAGGCACAGCACCACGTAGAAGGGCACGATGGCCAGGAAGTCTATGATGTTCATGAAGGAGAGCGCGAAGCCGAGTTTGTCCGGAGAGGACGCGAGGCGCAGCAGGTACTCCGCGGTGAACCACAGCATGCAGGCGGTCTCGATCCCCTCCAGGATCGGGTGCTCCGACAGTTTCCCCTCGGAGTCCTCCACCTGGAGCTCCGGGATTGTCCCAACGCACATCACCACCGCAGACACCAGCACAGAGAGGAAGGACGCGATGGCGATGACGCGCGCCGCCAGAGAGGAACCGGGCTTCTCCATCAGCCTCCAGAGGAACATCTGGCACCACTGGCTGCGCGTAATGCACTGGTCCGCGTCCAGGTCCTCCAGGAGGAGCACTTTCACTTTGTTGGCGATCTCCGTCAGCTCTTCTTCCTTCTCGCTCAGGTAACTTCTGCAGCATTCGTCTAAAACGCTTTGGTCGATCCTCCAGAACTCCATCTCCTTGATGAAGCAGATGGGGCAGATGCCGGGTTTGATGTGGATCTCGTCGAAGTAGTAGACGTCGATGATGCACTTGAAGGCGTCGGGGTCTCGGTCGAAGTAGAACTCCTTTTTGTGAGGATCGAAGTCGTCACAAAGAGAGGAGATGACTTCTTCAGAGTTGTGAGTTGATGAGTAGTTGAGCAGCTCCGTCAGTCTGCTCTCCGGGTAGCGGTTCAACACGTCCCCGAACAGCAGCACCCGGACTCCGCCGATGTTCACAGCTATCTCCCCTTCGTCGCAGGAACCAGTTCGATATTTGGGCTTCGGAACTGTCCACATTTTACTAAAATGTTTGACTGATTAAATATGTGTCCTTTAATGTTAAAGTAAAGCGCTCTAACCAGAGCTGATGTCCATTATGTCTGCGCGTAAATGTTTCCTCTTCTGACTGTTCCATGCACAATGAATGGATTCAAAGCTTGAGAGGCAAAGCTTTACCTAACACTTCACCTCTCTCTCTCTCTCTCTCTCTCTCTCTCTCTCTCTCTCTCTCTCTCTCTCTTTCTCTCTCTTTCTGTCTCTCTCTCTCTTTCTCTCTCACTCTTTCTCTCTCTCTCTCTCTCTCTCTCTCTCTCTTTTTCTGTCTCTCTCAATTCAATTCAATTCAATTCAATTTGCTTTATTGGCATGACCATTACCAAAATGGTCAATTCTATAATAAAATAAAATAAATAAATAAAAATAAAAAAAGAACAAAATAAAAACAAAAACATATATATACACATATATACAATTCATTAAGCAAATTACAATATATAGATATTTAAAATGAACATGCATCTTTCTGTCTCTCTCTCTCTTTCTCTCTCTCTCTCTCTCTCTCTCTCTCTCTCTCTTTCTCTAATTCAAATGAGCTTTATTGACATGAATGTTCAGGTTACCTTATTGCCAAAGATAAATTACATATTATTGAAATATTACATTTTTTTAACAAGAAAAATAAATAAATACAATATAACAAATACATTCACATTCTTTTTCAACACGTTCTTTTATATATGCAATCAATCAGAAACATTTACAGAGCTTGTAGCACCTTTTAAAGGTGCAGTAGGTAGAATCAGAGCAAATATGGTTAAAAAAAGTTATTTTTATTAAACGGTCACTATATCCTGACAGTAGTACATGAGACAGGTAATCTGAAAAAAAAAAATCATGTGTCTCTGTGTCCTACGGTGTCCTTCAGTGCTCCTAAAGGCATCTGCAAGATTTCACAGACCGGAGGAAAACAACCAATCAGAGCCGAGCTGGAGCCTTGTCGCTGGAGCCAGCCGAGCTGGAGCCTTGTCAATCACTCGCGTGACCTACAATATTCAATAAAGACACTAGCTTATATATATACCTGATTATTCAAGCACTTGTTTAATAAGTAAAGATCACTCACTCTTTTGTACTTTAATTTCTTTGTTTTTGTTACTGAGGTGACGATGACTTGAGATACAGCTATGGAAATCAATAATAACATTATCAACATTATTATCAGTAATTCATATCATATTTATCTTTCTCACTTTGTTATTTGTTTTTACTCAGGTGCAGATGGTCCACCGGAGAGAGAAGACAACATGGAAGACCGAGACTCAACGTTCCCGCAGAACATCCAGTGTTTCCGTGACGACGAAGAAGAAATGCGTTCTCCCGACCGGGTCAGAGGGACGACTGAAGACAGGACGAGATGGAGAGCATGTGGTGTGTTTCAGTCAACAAAGCAGGTAGGCTCTTTTTTAAGAAAAGCTGCAGTGACATAAAGTTGTGATAAGATACATCACATACTGTATGTTGATTATATTATATCAAATATTCATGAATTGTTTTTTATGTCAGTACAGGACCCCATCAGAAGAGTTGGATCCCTAAACTGCCACCCCCACTGACACCCTATACCTCTCCCAGCAGTTAGGAGGATGAGGACTACCTCGACAGCAGAGATGTTTCAGCTGACTAAAGAAAGTAGGACTCTTATTTAGACTACAAATATTGACATCAAGTTGTGATAAGCTAAAGTTAACATTACATCATGTTTGTAGATTATATTTTTTTATTATCAACATCTTATTAGCTACTGTCTTTAATAATAAACATAATAAACATCCATCATTTGTTTTCCGTTCCAAGGCAGGACTCTTCCTGTATCTTTGGCATTCCCGAGGCTCCTGAGAGGACATCCAGTCAACCAGCCGAACATCCCGGGAAGCTGCAGCACCACAGCTGAACACACTGAACACACTTCTGCACCAAACCTGCTTCCAGAGCCCAAACCAGTGCAGCAACACTTAGAAGAAGACGACAGCCCCAGTCGAGACGATGAGGAGCGTCCCAAACTCACCAGTGCAGATGAAGCTGTCTATGTGCTTCCTCTGTGGTGGCAGGTTTGTGAAGCTCCACAAGTCAAGACGGTCAAGAAAGAGACACTGGCAGACCTTTATCATTGTTTATAGATCATTAATTTTCCTACAGTCGTTTACTGTGCAGTACCTGCCTACACAGTAGGCTGGTGTTGAATTCATTTATATCTAGACGACTATATCTGACTTTTGAGTATTCCGTTAAGTTTAATAAGTAAGTAAAATAAGACTGTTAATTTAACACATCGGGAGTTTTTTCTTTTGCCAGCTGTCCTTCCTACATTTGGCAGCTTCAACTGTGATACTTTTAGTCTGGATTAAGTGTTTAACTTCTTCGTATTTGTCTAATATAGTTTACTCTTCCTTTGTAAAATGTGCCGCTCTGTCACACGCTCATAACCAGATGGAGAAACCCTGGGTTGATTTATCGAGTTGATAACGTACCTTCGTAGGACCGTTTAGCGTGATCTCGGTTGTTAGGGTTAGTTAAGTCAGATAACGAGAAGATACCCCGGGTATGTTGAACTCACTTCGTAGTACAGGCTTCAGGATCCAACAAATGTAAACTGCCACTATCACAACACAAAAATGGACACCATGGGAGATAGTGCACTCTGGTGATCATGTAGTGTATAGCATTCAGTGGGGGAAAGTAACAGTTTAGTACATTTACTCAAGTGCTAGTTAAGTACAATTTTGTGGCACTGGTACTTTGAGTATTTCTTTTTCATGCAACTTAATATATTTTATACTTTTTGCAGTGGTTCTCAGCCAGTGGTCCGGGGACCCTCAGGGGTCCTTGTGGGAGTTCCAGGGGGGTCACCAGAAAAATGGGGAATAGTTTATTTTCACTATTTAATTCACTATAGAAGTGAGCCCGATGTGAATAGTGGCAGAATATAATTCTGGTCTTAATCATATCTAACAACCAAAATCTTTCTAGATGTAGGTCCCTGAAGCAAAATCATATCAAATGGGGGTCCGTGACCTAATGTGAATCAATTTACGGGTCCCTGACACAAAAAAGGTTGAGAACCACTTCTACTTCTTCTGTATCCACCAGCTGAATTTTCTGGTTAGTTATTCGGCATGAGATTTTAAATAATCTTACTCTTTTTGACTTGTGATCTCTTGCAAAAAAAAGCAGTGTAGTTGGGGCTCTTTGTCACGTCTCAGATATATGAGTTACAATAGCAATTAAACCAAAGTCAGATTTCCCCTCCAAACTACTGACATGATTCCATTTAAATAAAAATTTGAGGCCCAGTTTGAGGTTAAACTCACCAATATTTCACAAAAAGAGAAACAAAGAAAAATTAAAACATTAAAAAACAATTGTACAGCAAATTTGTCTTTTTTTTTCGTTCCTTCCTCATTAATCATCTCAGGACCTCTCAGATTTATCTTGTGACTGCCAGGTCGGGAACCACAGAACCAAACTACCAAACTGTATGTACAGTGGTTAAAAGAGTACTCCACAGATTTAGCATTCCAATAACACAGTCGGAACATAGACTGTATTTAAAGATGGACGACATGACAGCTCCCCAAAAGTGAAGCCGAAACATCTCGATTGCCCCCTGGTGGCTGGCTGCAGTATAGGTCATAAATCTCGCCCCCTCCATGTTAGCAGATGGGGACGTGGGCCAAACTAAAAAGTCAAAGTACACGTCAAATTAATTTTTCCAAAGATGGTTTCTTTCATTTTAGTGTAGTTCTCATCACGCTGATGTATGTTCAAGTGTTAATTTTTCTGATAAGTTTGGTTTTAATTAATTATTTGATGGTATAAAAAAGGGGATGAGACATCATGATTGGCATCTGTGTGTCTTAAACTGCGGCCGTGCTCCGCTCGCAATTGGTTAAAGTGGGTGACCTCGATGCAGCAGAAGCAGAGAAATCATTTTTTATTACACACATTCTTCTTCCTTCCTACATTACCTACAATGCAACTTGACCAATTATTTCATTTTCAAACTTGTAGTCTTCAGCCCCAACCGACGCTAACTCAAGTGACATCACTTGAGGCAATTTACCAGACTTCACACAGCTCCCTCTGGAGCCACAAAATGCTTTATACAACCTTTTTCACATATGCAATTGTATTCCCCAAGAATTGTAAACAGACATTGATATGTAAAATTTGCGTCAAGTTCCTCTTTAAAACTAGCGTGATTTTTAACTTCAACAGTAAAATGTTTGTACACCCTGATGTGCCAGGCTATATATATAATGATATATCATGTATAATATGTTAGTCACATGGGTCATTTTTCTGCAGAACAAGTATACTTTGATACATTAAGTACATTTAGCTGATAATACTTCTATACTTTTACTGAAAGGCACAGTGTGTAGGATTTGGTGGCATCTAGTGCTGTGGTTGCAGATTGCAATCGCCTGATTACCCCTCTGCTCACTCCTCCCTCTCCAAGACAAGACTGCGGTAACGCGAGCCGCAGGTATGAAGTCCAACAGCGGCTGGCGGTACCACGGTTTTGCACTCTGTGGCTCACGTTAACACAGGTCCACAAGCGTGTCGGAGAACCACGGTGGCCTTCAGGTAACATAAAAACGCCAAAGGCTCTCTCTGGAGTCAGAGTTTGGTTTGTCTATTCTGGACTACTGTAGAAACATGGCGGAGCAACATGCCGTCTCTGTGAAGAGAACCTACTCCCTATCTAGATATAAACGGCTCATTCTAAGCTAACGAAAACACAATGATTCTTATTTTAAGTTGATTAAACACTAATGAAAACATAGTTATGAATATTATTTATGCTAATAGATCCCACCAAAATCCTACACACTGTTCCTTTAAAGTTATATTTCAGTGCTGGTTGATTTGGGAGTTTGCATGTTCTCCCCGTGTTAGTGTGGGTTTACTCCGGGTATTCCGGTTACCTCCCACAGTCCAAAGACATGCAGGTTAGGTTCATTGTTGACTCTAAATTGCCTGTAGGAGTGAATGTGAGTGTGAATAGTTGTCTGTCTCTATGTGTTGGCCCTGTGATAGTCTGGCAACCCCTCCAGGGTGTACCCCGCCATCGCCCAATATCGGCTGGGATCGGCTCCAGCCACCCCGTGACCCTGAATTGGATAAGCGGTTACAGATAATGGATGAATGGATGGATGGATTGGCGACACCCAAGGTTACTGTAACCCCACCACTAACAATGAAAACTACTACATAGACTATTTACTACTATATATACTATTCTATTGGTACTTTAACTTAAGTAAAGGATCTGAGTTCACCATAGCATTACATTTAAAAACATTCTGAACAAATATGAGTTAAAAGAAAAATGATATGTACAGAGTCATGATATGCATTCCCTTCAGAATATACTGTATAATGCACTAAAAAATGTACTGGACTGCTGTTGAATAATGTGCATCTGTGCATAAAGAGAGACGCTGTGCTCACTGAAAATGCTTGAAGCCGCATGCTGACATTAATATTTACAGTACGTTCTTGCATATTTAAATGGTTCCACAGTTCCACTTGCAGCACAATACAAAGTGTAGTCCAGCTGATACTGCGGTGAAGAGGACCCAAATCCATCCACTGTTCACCTGATGAGATTATTTACACTGCTGCTGTCCAGTTATCTCTGGCTCACGAGACATGTTGAAAACCAAGATTAGGATCACTAGACGTGTTTTATTTCAGAGTTGAGGGTCTTAAGGCTCCTGGCTCTCACTGGTCCACTCCACCAGGTGAGGGGCAGGGCCGTCATTGCTTGGTCATTGTGTGGGTCCCCTCTATGTTGACTGCTAGCTGGTCTCCAGCAGATTGGTGTTGACGTGGTAGCAGATGTAGGAGAGGTACTCATGCTGACAGAGTCCTGGGATGTCATAGCTCACCTGATTGGCAGAGGGAGACAGGAGAAGACGGAAAACACATTTAATCATTGTACTGTAGGAGTGTTTGTCTGTGCACCATCGATGCAAGAATCAATATATTTGCTTCATTTGAGTCTATATAGAGGTAAAAGGAAGTTACCGCTTTAATTGTTGTAGTCTGAGTATCGTGACATCATATCCGTACCGTATCCGTCAACCAAAACAAACCGCCGCAAGCCGAAACGAGAAAGTAGAAAACATTTTGGGTTTCACACATTGACAGGAAAAGCAGAGCTAGACATCACAGCTAAAGCTAAATGCTAACTCTGTCACGGACAGGAAACGTTATCGTATTGTGGTAATGTGCGGTCAAGCCGGCCGTCACTCTCATCTCCATGGTCAAATCGTCCGACGCTACAATTGTAGAGCACCCATATACTGACATTTATGTTAAATGCATTCAAACGACCCCAATGGAGCTGACCATGGATGTATACAGAGAATGGAGCTGACGGGAGAGCTAGAGACGGACCCGGCGAAGTTAGCGGAAGTATACACGTGTCTGGTTTTCAAAATAAGGTGTTAACAAAGGGAACTGTATATCCAAAATACATATATGGTAATAAGATAGGGTGAATTATATTTACCAGAAGTATAAAACATTACATGTCCCTTATACATAAATAAATAAATAGAAAATGCCACTGCATTGTGAGGGAATTGTCTTTATTCTTTGATTTTTGGGTTGCTGGAAAAAAATCTAATAAATAATTCCTGACAATTACTGATATATTTGACTTCAGGACATCGCTGACTACATACCTGCTGAAAATTAAACATTTTTACTGTATTAATTTAGATTTTTTCCAAAGTAAAAGTCCGCAATAAATCGAATTGCAATACTTAAAATTCGCAATACATACACATCACACCCAGGGTTGATTTACCGAGTTGATTACCACCTTCGGAGGACCGTTTAGCGGGATCTCGTTTGTTAGGGTTAGACAAGCCAGATAATGAAAAAATACCCTGTTGAACTGGCTTCATAGTGCAGGCCTCAGGTCACCAGAAGCAGCACTTTAGATGAATGGTAATGATGCTCTGCGTCTGTTGGATGTGCAAATATTCAACTGTTTGCTAACATATTTCCCACAGCAGCTTTAAAAGGCGACGGTGTGTCTGTGTTGTGTTTACAGCTTAGTGTGCTGCCCTGAGTGGTTAAGAAATATAAACTAATGCAGGTTTAAAGGTGCCCTGTGGAGTTTTATTGTAAAAAAACAAAAGCTATGTTTACATTCAGTGTTACTCACCAAAAGGCACTGTGTGTACCCTCGAGGTCTAACAAATGTGTATAACGTTGTGAAACCTCAAAACTTCTTCCCTACCTCTGATAGCACATAGCAGATTTTTCTTGGCAAATTACCGTCACCTGTAGATCACTGGAATAGTTTGAAACCATGCATTGACCAGACTGTGTATGGCGTTATCCACGTGCATAGCGGGACTCACTCAAAAAACACTGCTCTGTAGTGCTACTAGAGGTTTAAAAACACAGGGTAAAAGTAAAAGTACAGAAGTATTATCAACTAAAGTTTGGCTATAGGCTGACACACTATTGTGTCCAGGCAGAAACCTCTAGGGTCTGAAAGGTGAAGCCAATGCTGAAGTGCCTTAAACTTGCATTATTTCTAACAGCCAGCAGGGGGCGACTCCTCAGGTTGCAAAAAGAAGTCTGATTGTATAGAAGTCTATGAGAAAATGAGCCTACTTCTCACTTGATTTATTCCCTCAGTAAACATTGTAAACATGAGTTCATGGTCTCAATCGCCAGTTTCAAGTCTTCTTCAATACAGCATGATGTACATTTAGTAAATTATGGTCCCATTCAGAGTCAAATAGACCATAAAGCAGGGGATGCTACCTTGTGATGCTGGGAGTTGTCCGTGTTTTTGTCTTAAAACTCTAACCCTTTCACCATGTGTTTTCAGTTCATGAAAGTTGATTTTATCATATTAATCACCTAAAAATATCCTATTCAGTGGTCTGGTTGCAAAAAACCAAGATGGCGACAGCCAAAATGCCGAACTCAAGGCTTCAGAACCGTAGTCCACAAACCAATGGGTGACGTCACAGTGACTATGTCCACTTCTTATATACAATCTATGGTTGTGTCACATTTATCCACGACAGAGTAGAAAAACTGACATTTCCTGCATTCATTTAAAACTCCATTATCACTTTTAATTGGAACTGGCTTGAGTGTCATCATGTGACTGATATTTCACAATTAGGTCACCTGAGTCAGTTCTAATGGCTGATGAAGACTGGAATTGAAAGCTTCGGAAAAAGCTACTAAGTGGACCATGCATTGACATTGTTATATCACACGTGCTGATCCCGGGGCCAAGAGTGAACACCCATGCTCAGGAATTTGTACGTTTGTGTCTTTAAGTCTTTTCTTCTGTGCTTTAGATGAAATAATGACATAATTATAAGCAACATTTGAAGCAGTGAAAGCTGATTTGGCCTCTTACATCTGTCTTGCTGCCGGTGGCGGTGGGGTCCAGATGTTTGAACAGGGCGTCGAGTTCTTCCCCCAGTTTCTTTGAACGCTTCTTGTCCGTGTGCAGCACAAGAGCCTGATAGTTGACCGGTAGTCCATACCTAGCAAGAGACATCCTCGTCATGAGTCTACTCACAAGAATATGAATCACATGCCATTTTCTGAAGGGAAATCACCAGCACTGACCTGAGAACTGATTCCACAAACACCCTCAATGCCTTCAAGTGAATCCAGGCAACAAACACCGCGCTGAAATTCACCTTCAGCCAATGCACAAAGACTCCCTATGGAGGAGGCATTCACATTTATAATATACTACAACATACACTCAAATCCTAAAAAAACTCTATAGAGCATGATGTTGAACTCACGTATTGTTCCTTCCTCTGAAAACTTTGCTTCTTCATCTCCTGCTGCTGCTTCGCCTCCAGATCAAAGCTATACTCGCGCACGGTGAACCTGTGTGGATCATAGGCTACACTATGGTAATTGACACAGACAACACAGCTTTGACTTGATGTGGTACTCCCTGGCAATCCGTCCTGCTTACTTGCTCTCCTGGGCTTCGGCTTTGAATTCACACACGGCTCTTTTGAAAAGTGTAACTGAGAAAACTGCTCCCTCTCCATCCTCGTACAGCTTCCTGATGGTCACACAAAATAATGAAAGGAAATTAGAGTGACACGTGACAACATGCAGCAATTATGCTGTGAAAACACAGAGTCACATGAAGACTCATTTGGTTTGTTACACTATTACATACAGTCAGGTGTTGTCAGGCCCTATGACCTATGACCTATGACCTCCTCATAAATGTGTTGCAGGTTGTGTGAACCAATCAGGACGGTGACTTTTACTTGTATTTACTATAGCCAGCAAGAGCAACCGTAAGTTAAAACTGGAAATGGAACAAAGAAGAAAGGGGTGTGCCGCATACAGTAAGGTTAACAGAGCCATTGTTGACTTTGTCATTAGTCTTGGTACATTCATTAATTCAAAAGCCCTGGGGTGACCTTGATCTGGGCTCACCCGGTAGAGCCTGTGCCCCAGGCTGAATCCTGGAAAGCGGTCCAGGTTTGAACTCGACCCATGGCCCTTTGCCGAGTGTCATCTCCCTTCTCTTCCCCCTTTTTTCTCATGCTGCTCTAATAAAGACAATACAATCCCTAAAAATGATCTTTATCTTAATTTAAAGGCCTGTATTTTCAATAATCCTGGCTGATTAAACCTCTACTTATGGGTGTAGCTATGATGGGAATTGTGTGATGTCACAAATAATTAATTTACAAATGGATCTTTTTCAAGAAAGACATTTTGACATGTCACAGGTGTAAGTAATGAAATGATTAAAAGATTGAGGTCCATTTCACTGTTATAAGCATCAATAAAGAGGTTTAGTGTCCTTAATTCTTTTTCAGAGGCCTTGCCTGTTTATTTTTTTGGTATATAAAAAGTGAAATGTAACAGTGAATACTGACACAAAATATCAGAAATCAGCTGCTCTACCCAAGCATACCAGCTGGGGCTGTCAAAGTTACCGCAGTAACACATTAACACATTAACACAAATTTGTTTTAATGCCATTGATTTCTTTAACGCATTAAAACAACTTGTGGTTTTTAAAGATAGGGTGAAGATACTGTTATCATATGAAACTAGAAAACGTAAAAAATTCATTGGTACCAACCATGTCATACTAGCTTGTCGCGAAGGAGGTTAAATAACGCTCCAAACTTACACTCAATTTTGGCGAGGTAAAACTGTCATGACCATTTTCAAAGAGGTCCCTCGACCTCTGACCTCTAGATATATGAATGTAAATGGGTTCTATGGGTACCCACGAGTCTCCCCTTTGTAGACATGCCCACTTTATGATAATCACATGCAGTTTGGGGAAAGTTATAGTCAAGTCAGCACACTGACACACTGACAGCTGTTGTTGCCTGTTGGGCTGCAGTTTACCATGTTATGATTTGAGCATCATTTTTATGCTAAATACAGTACCTGTGAGGGTTTCTGGACAATATTTGTCATTGTTTTGTGTTATTAATTTATTTCCAATAATAAATATATACATATATTTTGCACTTGACAAATCTCCCTTTAAAGTACATTTGAAACAGATACAAAATGTGTGATTAATTTGCGATTAATTGCGATTAGCTATGGACAATCATTAATCGCGATTACATATTTTAATCGACTGCCCTAACAAAAACACAAAATATGATTACGCGAGGGAGGAACTATTGCCGACTTTAAACACTAATTAA
>CAKAOI010050182.1:0-28150 GCA_916701655.1 Sebastiscus albofasciatus | reverse complement strand
CCACTCCAGCTCCGTTCTGACTAGCTTTGTTTGAGTGTGCCAAACTCAAAAAACACTGGATTTTCACCCAGGAGACTGGTGTTAGTGACCCGTGTGAAACAAGAAGTTGATTCATTTGTCACATAATTTCCTTACTTAAGTTATTTAAACCCAAACTACGATATTCTCCTAAACCTAACTAAGTAGTTTTGTTGCCTAAGCCTAACCAAGTCAATCTATTCCTAAACCTAACTAAGTAGTTTTGTTGCCTAAGTCTAACCAAGTCAATCTTTTCCTAAACCTAATTAAGTAGTTTTGTTACCTAAGCCTAACCAAGTCAATCTATTCCTAAACCTTACTAAGTATTTTTGTTGCCTAAGCCTAACCAAGTCAATCTATTCCTAAACCTTACTAAGTATTTTTGTTGCCTAAGCCTAACTAAGTCGATCTTTTCCTAAACCTAACTAAGTAGTTTTATTTTGAAAAGACCGGAGCGGAAATTGACTTGTGTGTCACGTGTTGCCGGACATTCGTAGGAAAAAGCATGAAAAATACCTTGAAAGCATCACGAAAAAAAAAAAAAATTCTATGTAGACGAATCAAATCGATTAAATTCCGTAACTATTTCACAAACTCCAGTGAGACTTTGTTGGACTTTCACTGTTTCTTTTGAGTCTCCCAACTTTGCGAATAATAAATTGCAGGAGAACTCCTTTAAGGTGAAGATTATGACTGTAATAACTATATTTACATGTTCTCCTATATATGCTCATTTTCATGAGTTAGTACCTTGCCGATGATGTCTGCCAGGCTGGAGAGAGGCAGAGTTGTGGGATACTTGGCTTTGTCCCACTGAAACTTAGTGGTGTAGCTCATCAGGTCCACTGAGAAACACACACACAATAAGTCATAACTAGAAACCATCTGGAAACACACACCACCAGACAGTAGAATACGAGTGTCATTCAGAAAACACAAGCTGTAAAAATGCACACTTTTTAGAAGGAGTCACACACGGCACTGCACTCCAGCTCAAAGAGCAAATTGCCAGTGGATAAAAAATACCCCTCAATGACTTGAGGTAAGCTTTCAGGGGCGACATGACGGCTGTCTGATTCACGCCGTGGTCTGATGGGGAAAGTGATCAGAGACACTGGTTAGCCTGGTTTGTGTTGGGCAGCAGTTACTGCCTTTATGTAAGAGGCTAACACAAGATAAAGGAACCAGTGTAGGCTGTGTTATCTCTGTGGATGTTTGTGTGTATATATGCATATGGAGCTCGCTTTAAGCAGCTCTCATTCTCGTTTGCAGCGTGCACATAGCCTGGGGCTTCTACGCACTTACTTAATGAGTTTCTATACGATGTAATTAACACCCTCAGCCATGTGCATCAGCATGTGTGTGTTTGTGTGTGACTCACCTCCATTGGCTAAGGCGTTTTCCAGCACTTTGTCACCGGACTGCTCCATCACCTCCCTCATACACTGATGTGTTTTTTTAATCACGCTGAGCAGACAAGCAACGGGAAAAATATCATTAGGGTTTACTCATGTTAATTATTTAGATATAATTTGAATCATTTATTGGCTCATTTCCTGAAAATCTCTTTCCTTCTAATTCTGGCACTGAGGCCCACAATGAACTATAAATGTCCAATAAGGGTTTTATTTATCCACGTAAAGACCTCTAGCTGAAGAGAGATTCAGAAAACAATGCATCAAACTGAATAAAAACAAGTCTGGGCTAAATTACGATAGGTAGGTAAGTAGGTAGGTAGACAGGTAGGTAGTTAGGTAGGTAGGTAGGTAGGTAAGTAGTTAGGTAGGTAGACTTTAACACCACAATCACCACAATCCCTAGATCACAAAAAAACGTGCAGCACTCACACAAAAAGACGAGATAGGTACGAAAAACACTGTATTTACAAATCTCTATATAAATGTGCATGCCAACTACTACTTTAAACTAGATAAAAAATTAAAAAATAGAATATTAAAGATATATTTCTGTTGTGCAAATTGAAGTAAAATGTGCCTTGTGAATTGCCACTCAGGCAAAATCCCCTGGTTTGATCTACATTTATGTCGCAAATAGGCCATGACATCCTCACTTACACCGTGTCAGATCAGATACACCAACAATGAATTTAAAATCAGGAGGGAAAACTAACCGTCAGCTGCCCCTGACCATCAATTAATCATAGTGCGGAGCGCATACAGGCTCACAGTTACAAGTTTTAATTAAGGACAAGGCTGCACATTAAAGGGGAACACCACCCACATTTTGAATTCCAATATGTTATTTTCCATGACCGAGGAAAGTTCAATCAATATCAGTGAACATGAGCTACTCTCTCTCAAAGCCAGAAACCAGAGAAGTAAGTCTCAAACTTGTGATGTCATCGGGTATAAAGTGTGGAGCTGCTCCATAAACGAAGAATGGGAGACTGACTTTGTGTTGTTTTCTTTTTTATACCTAAATGAGCTTTATTCCATTGTAGTGTTGTCAGTTGTGAAACAGAAACTTTCCCCATATACTCTGAAAATTCCCCTGGGTGCTTTCAGAGTCATCCAGAACATCTTTCCCAATTCATTGTATATGTAGCAGCTCCACACTTTTACCATATGACATCACAAATCACTCTAGTTTTTGGATTTGGAAGAGAGTTGTTTATGTTTACTAATATTTTTATGTCTGTCTTAGACTGTAGAAATAACGTATGAATTTTGAAAATGGACGTAGTTCCCCTTTAAGTTACAAACGTGTAATGGATGACCATTGAGACACACAGGTTCCATGTGCATCAACATATGGAGTGCTACAGGAATGAGTCCTAAAACCCGGAAATTAGTTAGCATTTTAGCACTTCCGGTTCCCTCGTCTGGAAGTCAATGAGTTTTTTGAATGGGTTTTTAGTTAGATGCCTGAAATAAGGTCTGTGGTTAACACAAGCTGAAGAGAATTTAACGTTTTTTTCTACGACATAAAATACATCGATAAATACCCCACTCGTGAATTTTACTTTATGTGTCTTAAAAAAGGCGGTTGCTAACAAGTGGCTAAATAAGACTACTAAACATCATCATGCCGACTCGTTTAGCCTAACGTTAGCTTTTTACTTCTGGCGATTGCATTTACACTTCAAAAATCATAAAAAATGGTGTTCATATGTGGAGATTATCTTGCTGAACAAAACATGTAAGTATCATAAACGTTTGTTCGCCACAGAGTTTATTTTCTGCAATAATCTAAAAGCCAATGGAAAAATCCCATTGGCTCTTTGTCAAGGGAACCCAGGGTGATGCTAACTTCCTGGTTGGCCTACAAAAATACGTCATCCCTGGAGCACTCTGTTGGGCAACATATTCAGTTTGGTTTAATGATTCTTGGACTTTGTATTACCTTTCGGTCAGTGTGTCGAGCCTGGAGAGATCATCCGCCACGCTGAGCAGACTGTCCAGTATTCCCACCTGGGGTCACAGCAGAGACAGCACAGTCAGTGTTACTGTGGCTGGTGATGTATCATGGATTTGGCATGGAGCAGTCCTGCATGTATAATGACTTGTGAACGTATACTGGCTTTTAAGATTCAGCCTCACATGTCCACATATGTTAAATTCAATACCACACACGTTTCATGTTTGAACTCAAATGACAAACTGCTGTTAAGGTTCCTGGCAGCCAAGGTGAACATTGATCACGTTGAGTGAAATGGGTCGGGTGGAAATTTTGCCTCAAACTGTAGAGAGCAACCTGAGCCATCATCCCTTCACAGGAGAAGGACACCAAACACCATCATCCTCCTCAACCACACTCTACTGTACTGGTATAAACGCACAACTAACATACTCTTCTCGTTTGTTTGTTTTTAACAAAACTGTTCTCATAACAGGCCCTTCCACATCCGGTCCTTATGTACATATTTAATCCCTATGGTTTGCTTGGCCCCCTCGGGCTCTTTCATTAGGACAGACGATACACAGCCTCACCTTGAGATCTGGAATGGAGAACTTGCAGCAAGAGGCCAGGCTGGTTTTGGCAATGGTGCGCTTGAGTTTTTCTACACTGGTCAAAGTGGTCTTGTCCAGAGGGACAGCAATCAACCATAAGTCTGTCATGACTCCCAGTGCTTCACATAGAGACCTCCAGTCAAAATCCTCCCCACAAGAACAGGCTTTGGCACCAAATAGACTGTGACCCAAAGCAAACAAACATATAGTAAGATGAACTCCATCATCGAAAGCATATATAGGCTTTAAGATGACTGTTTTTTGTTTATAGTATTCTATTTCTGTTTCCAAGTCATAGAGTATCATAAGTAAGGATCATGTTAACATTGTCCATTATGGTGACTTGAAGTAGAATAAAAGAATCTACAAAATGAAAAGAAATCATCTTTAAAAAGCAAGGATTCTTACCGTCAGGTTATCTTCATGACCGCCCTGTGTCAGTCCCACTGTGAATGTTGGAAAGTGTGAGCAGCAGCTCCACCTGAGACTGGCTGACAGCCAGCCCACTGCCTTCTAGGATCACAAGAAGCTGTTACATCACCTAGGTGATTTGAGTACACGTTACCCAAATTAGTTGACTTTCAATTTGCAACTTTGCTGTCACTTTGCATGTTCCTCAAAGTAAAACAAAACGTTTAATGTTTTTTAAATATGTATCTATGGGAACAATTTAAAAAAGCCTGTAGCCTAAAAACAATATTGGATTTACAATTTACGATAGTCTTATGTGTGTGTGATAGAGCTTGCCTACATTTGCACAGTTAAAAAATTCGTAACACACTGATATTTTGTTTGAAATTTAAAACGGTGACAGAAACATTTCTGGCTAAGTACGTATAGTCAAGTTAAACAGTAGATTAAAGCTATGCTATTCAACAAAGTGTGTAATATATATACCTAACCTTTTGTAGTGTTTAATCATTTTTATCAATAATAAAGTTCCGAAAGGAGATATCTTTTTATATTGTTAGTAATAGCAGTAGTAACTAGTATAAGTATAATATTGTTTATAATATATATATTATATTACAAACAAATTGCTGTTTTTACTTGTTTAAAACAGTGTTAAAACTTTGTAAGAAAGTGTATATATTAAGCCACACTAATATAATATATTATAATATATAATATAAACCTCCCATAATAACCTTTCAGCATATTGTAAGTCAAGTTTTCTGAGAGAAAAAACTAGACTTCTACACCTCCTCATGGCTCTGTTTTCAGGCTTTAGAAAATCTAGCCCCTGATGGGAGACTTTGACCAATCACAGGTCATTTAAGAGAGAGCGTTCCTATTGGCTGTTCATTCAACGGAGGCAGCTGTCAATCACTCGCAAACTCTGATCAAACGGTTAAACTAGGCAGCACTGATCAAATATGAATCAATATTCTGTTCCTGTAATGCCTATTTCTCTCCTCAAATGTTTTCAGAAACATCTTGTAGTGTACTGTTTAGCTGTAAAAATGAGAAAGTTTGCTTCAGCTGATGGGCGGTGCTTGGTATTTCCTCAACAGATCTCAACATGGCGGATCTGATCTAAATACTCATTCACACAGATGGCTATGCCTTCGGGAGCAATTTGGGGTTAAGTGTCTTGCTCAAGGACACATCGACATGTGACCTGGAGCATATATATATATATATATATATAATATGTATTATATATTATATATTATATATATAATGGTTTCAATCATGGTTTCAATCAGAATAACTTTAGAAAGGAGGGGGAACTGTGTGTCAGTCGGTGTTGTTTCTACTCGGACCTATTTCACAAAACTCCCTCGACTTCCTGTTTTTACTCGGTGGCAACAACGTGGATCCAGTGCAGCTCACCGGTGTGGTGTGTTCTATCAGTAGTGTCAGTGTTATGTGTGACCAGAGTCCTGTTCACTCTCCACCATGCAGATCTCTAGTGTGAATGACGTGAAGATTTATAATCTAAGTCATGGAAAGTCTCTCCCAGAGGTAAGAAGCTGTTAAAGCTGAGATACATTCATCATGTAGGAAGTCTCTGCTCACATTGAGGCAAGCTAGCACAGCTAACCTAGCTAGCTAGCTGTGACAACAGTAGTCCTGAGTGTTTATTGAGAAATGTCAATGCCAAACTCTATTCAACAACACACCACCTTCATATAAAGGAACACACCTAGCTCTATAGTAGAGCACCATTTGAGACTCTTGTGTTCAGCCTTCATGGTGCACCATCAGTAAATGCTGGGACAGGAGTATTTATTGGTCTAGACCAAACTTTTCCCTTGGAGGGCCAAAACTGGAACTCAATGGAGGGCCATGGGACAAAATTAAACACCTATTGTATTGTATTGTATTGTATTGTATTGTATTGTTAAGATGCAAAATCGTATAGGATCCCAAGTTTCCATGTATACTGAATTAAAAAAAACTGCATATTTTCCCCCAAACTGCATGTGATTATCATAAAGTGGGCATGTCTGTAAAGGGGAGACTCATGGGTACCCATAGAACCCATTTTCAGTCACATATCTTGAGGTCAGAGTTCAAGGAACACCTTGACAAATGGCCATACCAGTTTTTCCCCACCAAAATGTAGCCCAACTTTAGAGTGTTAGCCTCCTTCCTGACAAGCTAACATGACATGATTGGTATAATGGAGTCCTTAGGTTTTCCAGTTTCATATGATGCCACTATCTTCTAACCATAAACCCGATCCTGGTACGGCCTCCAAAAGATAGTAAAGTCGGTTGGGTCTTTTCATAAAAAAAAAAAAAAGAATTTGCTGACATCTGGCGGGCCAAATCAAACCCCACTTTGGGCAGCCCTGGTCTAGACTAAAATAAACCCAACAAAGGTCAGAAGAGAGTAATATGAAACATAGCTATACGATTTGACAGTATTGCTGTGACTAAGCATTGCTTTATTGGTCATTTTTTAATGCCAAATCCTAATCACCTTTACCTCTTCAACGCAGTGGCTGTCAGATCGGAAGAAGAGGCAGTTACAAAAGAAAGATGTTGGTGAGTGGACCTCTATGATTTCAGCTTCACAGACTGGTTCATTGTTTTTGAAATGTATGTCATTTTTTGTGACCTTTCATATATTTTTTTTCCAGACATCCAGCGCAGGATTGAGCTCATCCAGGACTTTGAGATGCCCACAGTGTGCAGCTCTATCAAAGTGTCCAGGGATGGTCAGTTCGTCCTAGCAGCAGGTAAGACGCACTGTTTCATCAAACCTTCATTAGAATTGTGAGTGACATCAGTTGTCAGTCAGAACAGGCCTCCAAGAGTATTTAGGTGACATGTTTTCTATTAATTTCAGGCACTTACAAACCCAGGATCCGCTGCTATGACACCTACCAGCTGTCCCTGAAGTTTGAGCGCTGTCTGGATTCAGATAGTAAGTTAATAGACACACTTAATTGTTGTATAGCATGCATGTCATGTATGTCTAAATTGATGAATTGCTTTTCTCTTTCTCAAAGTTGTGGCTTTTGACATCCTATCTGATGACTACTCTAAGGTAAGACACTGGGGGTGCTCTTGCCCTAACATTTAACAGATGCTGTTTGAATTGTTTGTTTTTATGGATGAACTGTGTTGTTATGACATGGTTTAAAGGTCTCACTAGTAAAATTTTAATGTAGATGAATATTAAGAAAATAATAAAACATCCACAGAGCCTTTAGAAAAGTGCAGAATAAAAGTATGGCTTTTCCTGAAAAAAGTTATTATGATTGTGAATTAATCATTTAAAATAAAAATTGGGACAACGTTGGTATCACATGCTATCTCTGGGTCGTCAGTTAGTGTGGAAAAAACAGATAAATGGCTGAGACGGATGGTAAGTGCCTGGCAATGACAGGTTGTGAAGTAAATCCAATGCAACAGGGAAATTGTACCTTTAACACTGTTTTAGTTTGTAAAAGCATTGTATTGTCATGCCATCATTTAAAGGGATAGTTTCGATTTTTTTTGAAGTGGGGCTGTTTGAAGTATTTATCCAGAGTCAGTGTATTACCTACAGTAGATGACGGTCAGCACGCCCCCAGTTTGGAGAAACAGACAGGAGTACCAGCACGGGAGCAAAGCAATGTACTGCTGTGGATGGGGGCAGCAGCAAAACAGATTTTAGACACATAAAAAATCAATATCAGTTTAAGTGTACACTGTATTAGAATATTTTCACTGCTTTACCTCGCCGTCAGACAGCCCTGTCTGATGGGGGACTGAAGCCATTATCTATGTTCTCTTCAAAGCCACCAGACCCCACAGACAAAAACAGTAATTTTACCTCACAGAACACGGAAGTTGCCGGGCTACCGCTGCTTCGATCGGTTAGTTTGTTTGTGTTATTGTGTGAATTTGGTGTTAAAGGGTTAGATCGGATTCACCAAAGTCACACAATAACACAAACAAACAAACAAACCGATCGAGGCAGCGGTAGACCAGCAACCCCACTGGTAAAATTACTGTTTTTGTCAAAGGAGTCTGGTGGCTTTGAAGAGAGCCTAGATAACAGCTTCAGTTCCCTGTCAGAAAGGGCTGTCTGAAAGTAAAGTAAAGCGGTGAAAATATTCTAACTATAGCGTACATTTGAACTGATGGAAAATCCGTTTAGCTGCTGCCCCCGTCCACAGCAGTACATTTTTTTGCTCCCATGCTGGTTCTCCTGTCTGTTTCTCCAAACTGGTGGCGTGCCATCTGTCATTTAGTGTAGGTAATACATTGACTATGGATAAGTACCTCATACAACCCCACTTCAAAACACCCGAACTATCCCTTTTAAAAGAAGGACATTAAAGTATCCAAATGTTCACAGGGATCCTTAGATGTAAGGGTTGTAGTTGTAGTTTTTAAGAGGACAGACCTTTTCATGATTAAAACATTTTATTTAATGGCTTATAACTTCATAGAGTTGGGGAAAACAATTGGTCAATATAGCCAATGAAGACAGGTTCCTCTTCAGCAGAGGAACCAGCTATTAATTAACTGCATATGTATTAATCTGTTCAATCTCCTAGCACCGATCATATTAATTGCTATCTGTACTATTAATGTACCACACTGTCACTGTCAACTAGTACTGTTTTACACCATAAATTCATAAATAGCATAGCTGGTTATGGTTAGAATATACTTAATTTACTTCACTCTCAAAATGGAAATGCAATTGAATTTCCACGTGTGTCAAGTCAATCCTTGGTGTTTTCCAGCCTTCTTGACTACACTTGCTTATAAATTCACTATCTGTCTTTGGGTTTGTCTGTACAGTTGGTGTTTTTGCACTGTGACCGCTACGTGGAGTTCCACTCCCAGCATGGACACTACTACAAGACACGCATTCCAAAGTTTGGACGGGACTTTTCTTACCACTACCCCTCCTGTGACCTCTTTTTTGTGGGGACAAGGTGAGAGTGTGATCGAATGATAGATGTGGAGGCACTCAACTGTGCATGTCGGAGGAATATGCTGGCCGGGCGACAATTGTTTGATGTTTTTGTTTTCATTTTCAGTTCCGAGGTGTTCCGACTGAATCTGGAACAGGGCCGCTTCCTCAACTCCCTTCAGACTGATGCTGTGTACGTATAACAAAAGTGTTTGTGGTGCTTGTATGATCCACTCTAGATTCAGCCAGGTGAAAATATTATAATTGTTATACCACTAAAGTGTATTACTGAAGCCGAGATGTTTTTATGCCGTTATCTCGAGATCACAAGTCAATCATATCATTATCTCGACAAAACAAAACCTTGTTATCTTGAGATAACAAGATAATTAACTTGTTATCACAAGAAAACAAAAGCACAGTTCCTGCATTCAAACGGCCCAGATTAAGCTGACAGTGACTACACGTGTGACTCTGTCCGTTTTTCAAGATAAGGAGTTAACAAGGATACATACAAAATACATATATGGAAATAAGATTGAATGGATTATATTCACAATACGTATAAACATGTTACCTGTGTCCCCTATGAATTAAAAAGAATATACCACTAAACTGTGAGGGAAAAAATTAAATGAATTATTTCTGACAATGACTTTACATTTGAGTTGAAGGCATCTCTTACTGACTAAATTGAGAGATATTCCAAAGTAAAAGTCCCGTATTTGTACCTTGAAATAGCTAGGCTACATTTTTGAATACTTGAGGTGCTATAATAACTGGACAGTGACTGACATATTTGACTTCAGGACAACTCTGACTACATACATACTGAAAATCAAGCCTTTTCCTCTATCAATGAAGAGATTTTCCAAAGTAAAAGTCCAACATTTCTACCATGAAATAGCTACATTACTTTTCAGATCTGAAATCATTTCATTATGTATGTAGTCATCCTGAAGTCAAATATGTCAGTCATTTTCAGGAATTATGGAACAATGTGTTTTTGTAGCGCCTTATGTTTTCAGAAATGTAACTATGTCAATGTAGAAATGTTGGACTTTTACTTTGGAAAATCTCAAAATCGCTACAGTAAAACAAATTCTTGATTTTCAACATGTATGTAGTCAGCGATGTCCTGAACTGAAATATATCAGTCCCTGTCAGGAATTGTGGAGCATGGGTTTTTTATAGCACCTCAAGTATTCAGAAATATATCTATTTCAAGGGAGAGATGTTGGACTTTTACTTTGGAAAATCTCATAATCAATATAGTAAAAATGCCTCATTTTCAGCATGTATGTAGTCAGCAATGTCCTGAACTGAAATATATCAATCCTTGTCATGAATTATGGAGCAATGTGTTTTACAGCACCTTAAGTTTTCAGAAATGTAGCTATGTCAAAGCAGAAATGTTGGACTTTTACTTTGGAAAATCTCATAATCAAAACAGTAAAGAAAATGCTTGATTTTCAACATGTTTGTAGTCAGCGATGTCCTGAACTGAAATATATCAGTCCTTGTCAGGAATTATGGAGCAAGGGTTTTTTGTAGCACGTCAAGTATTCCAAAATGTAGCTATTTCAAGGTCCACATACTAAAGCAAAAGTCTACTTTGGAATATCTCTAAATTGATACAGTAAAAATGCAGTCAGAGATGTCTTCAGCTAAAATGTCAATCAGTCATTGAGGAAACGCCCTTTTGTTTTCTCGTGATAACGAGTTAATAATCGTGTTATCTTAAGATAACAAAGCTTGTTTTCTCAAGATAACGTCACAATCAACTCATGATCTTGAGATAACGGCATTAAAAAATAATTGCAAACTGAGCCGTTCTCTGCTTCCGTAGTCTGTGGTGCAATCTGACATTGACTGATAAGCCCTTCGCTCTCATTGCTCTCAGCTGATGTTCACGCCGCTTGTTTTGTTTTTTCTTGACTTCTCAGGGAAAACAATGTGTGTGATATCAACCCCGTCCATCATTTGTTTGCCACAGGAACCTCTGAGGTAAGTGCCATAGCAGGCTGTGTGTGAAATGAGGCACCAGTTATGAGCAGACTCAAATGAAACTGTGACTGTGACTGTGTGTGGGGCCGTTCATCGCTAATTGCATTTTAGAATCATATACTATACTATAAATCTTAGTTATGTTTAGACCTGCAATGATTAAACGATTAGTTGTCAACTATTTAATTATTCGCCAACTACTTTGATAATCGATAAGTCAGTTTAAATCCATTTTTTAAGACAAAAAAATCAAAATTCTCTGATTCCAGCTTCTTAAATGAGAATATTTTCTGGTTTCTTTACTCCTTTATGACAGTTAACTGAATATCTTTTGAGTTTTGGACAAAACAAGACATTTGAGGACGTCATCTTGGGCTTTGGGAAACACTGATGGACATTTTAATCACCATTTTCTGACATTTTACAAACCTATTGATCGAGAAAATAATCAACAGATTAATGGACAATGAAAATAATCGTTAGTTGTAGCCCTAGATATGTTTATAAAAATATAAGCCCCTAATAAGGATTAAAATGTCTTTGATGAAAAATATCAGAAGGCTTATTTTCGGACCATGCTGCATCAGGTTTCTTTGCCCTACGTGTGCTTATAGTAAAACAGAACAGTCGCATAGTTGGTTCAGTTAATATGGATTTTCATATTTTTTTTGTTAGGTGGTTCAGAAATTGGCTTTATTTGTTTTTGAGTTCCAGTACGGTGGATCTTTTTATCTTCTCTCATTTCTTTGATATCGTATTGCTATAGGCTTCACACACCAGCTGGGCTGATAAAAATAAGTGTGCTACACGATGCCTCAGTGTTAAAGTTCAAATTTGTCAAACCGTCACTTACATTAGGAGCTGCCAACATGAGAAGTTCCCCGTTGCAGCTTTTTATTGGTCTTAAAAAAGTACTAAATTAGTTTTAAGGGGAGACACCTTTTGGCAAGATCATTGTTTTTCATGCACTGGTCAATTTAGAGATTTTGGGTTATTTTCCTTCCATAACATGTCTTCTTTCAGACTAGTGGAAAGAAAACATCCAAAATACACATTTAGGTGTTCATTTTACTTCTTTGTCTATTTGTGTATTTGTAGATTTCTCCTACATTCACCAAAAGTTAACATTAGATAATGTCTCATTTGCATATTTAAACATAACATTTAAAAAATAACAATACAAATGCAAAAAGTAATTGTCTTAATGTAAGTAATCAACTGGGGAAGTTTCATTGTGATATCTATTAGTTCAACATGTAGTATCTTGCAAAATGTGTGGAATTTTACAATCCATACTTCTGAGTCTGAAATCTCCACTTCAGTAGCAATAACATACACCAAACTTTCCAGTTTCATTCCTATCTATTAGGGATGCACCGATACTGGATCGGATAGGGGGCTGATACTGACTCAAATAGCTGGATCGGGTATCGGTGACAATAGGGCCGATCAATTCATTTCTATATGTATATACTGTATATATTATATACTGGTATTTTAATTCCTGTTTAGGTTTTGACCAATTTGTTGCTGCATTAAAAAGGTTTAAACTGTTAATTTTGAAGATGAATTACCAAGTTGCTGGTGTACGATTTATTCTTTTAATATTAAATAACAATTCAGTAAATGTATATCTACATATTTATTTGTTAGATTTTGTTTTACAGAGTTAGGAAAGCAATGTATAAGTCAAGCCACGCAGCTTATTAATTAATTAAACACTGGTATCGGTATCAGTACTCGGTATCAGCCGATACCCAAAGCCCCGGTATCGCTATCGGAACTAAAGAAGTTGAATCGGTGCGTCCCCACTATCTATATTCTGATGGTTTTTACAGAGGGGTTTGTTCATAATATCATTCATAGCCTGACTTATAGAACATTTTATTCCTAAAATCATGGTGAAAATTAATGTTTTTTTAGGGCTGCTGACAGTATTTTCTGATTTATGGAGCAATAAAAAGAGATATCCAAAAGCTCCTCTGTTAAAACCTTTGACTCTAATATGTAGAAAAAATGGAACAAAAATTTTGAAACTGGCTTTATCCAATGGTCACATTTCTGCAAATTAGCGCATTATTAATAAGCTAATGCCTCATTTTCATATTTAAACATGAAATTTCAGAAAACTTGTATTCCAAAAAATAATTGTGTTAATGTAAGTAATCAACAGGGAAGGTTTCATGGTGATATCTATGAGTTAAAATTAGGGCTGTCAATCGATAAATAAAAAAAAAATGTTAATTGTGATTAATCGCAAATTAATCACACATTTTTTTTATCTGTTCAAAATGTACCTTAAAGGGAGATGTGTCAAGTATTTAATACTCTGATCAACATGGGAGTGGACAAATATGCTGCTTTATGCAAATGTAGATTTATTACTGGAAATCAATTGACAACACAAAACAATGACAAATATTGTCCAGAAACCCTCACAGGTACTGCATTTAGCATGAAAACTATGCTCGAATCATAACATGGCAAACTGCAGCCCAACAGGCAACAACAGCTGTCAGTGTACAAAACAAATTTGCATGCAATTTGCAACGCGTTATTATTGCATTAACTTTGATAGCCCTAGATAAAATATTGACCCTATTCAAATGTAGTGTCTCTCTTTTAAAAAACATATTTTTATTGTCATGAGACGGAAGCTTCCTCACATCTTTCGTTTCTCCTGCATTTGTCTGACTTGTTTTGACATCTCTTCCGTTGGATTACCAGGGACGGGTGGAATGCTGGGACCCTCGTGTCCGGAACAGAGTGGGCACGCTGGACTGCGCCCTGAGCAGCCTCGCCGAAGGAGCAGAGTACGTACCGAGCTGCAAACAGGGAGATGTCAAACGCTGATGTCAGCCTGACCGTGCATATGTAGCCACATGGCGCTTTTCATCCGCCGCACGAAAACAAGCTGCAAGCTGTGCTCCATTATGGTCCACTTCAGAAATATCCAGCTTTCATGTGATTCACAGTTTGATCCCGTCTCAGAGCGCTGACAGCGTTAACCATTATGTCATCTTTTTTTGTTTTTGTGCCTCACTTGTGTTGTTCTCGTTGTGTTTTTTCTTGACAGAGTCCAAAGTTTGCCCTCGATTAGTGCGCTGAAGTTTAACGGCTCCCTCTCCATGGCAGTGGGAACCAGCACAGGACAGGTGTGACAAATCTATGTTTTTAGCTACGACATTATTTTCATACTGGTCTATGACTTTGTTCTGCACTTCCCTCTCTATTTGTTGTTGTTGTAAACTATCAGCTGCCCACACGGCGTGAAATTCTGCCTCTTCTTCCTGAGATTAGTCGACTCGCAAAGAAGTGGCTGATGTCATTCAGTCTCCTCTAAAAAGTTATACTGTGCTCAACACAAGAACTGAGTTTTGACTGAAAAGGTCAGGAGCAGCCAGTGGCCTTGTGATGTCGCGTCTTGTGGTTTAGTGTAGCCATGTGCTGCTGGTTTTGATGACCTTTGCAGTGGAGGATAGTATAATTATGGTCTTGAACACATTTGGAAGCCTGCTACTTGCAGAATGAAACACACTAGTGCAGTGCCCGTTCGGAGCACGTGCCCGTCTGGCGTCTGGTCTCAGCCCCCAGAGGTTTTGCTTCGAGGAGCGCAGTACGGCTGCTTGTACACGCCAAGTGTGAAGTCGATTGGATGAATGGTTCTCGAGATATGCGCATACATATACACACAGACAGATGATGTATGGAACATCAACCATACAAAAAAAAGTAGCTTTTTCCAGCGCGGTCCAGAGATGTTCTGTACCAAATTTGGTAAATATTGCTCGAAATCAGTAGGAGGAGCATCAAAAACTGATTTGGACAGAATTCAAAAATGGGGAAAATAGGGGTGGGGAAAAAAATCGATTCACCCATGTATCACGATTTTCTTTTTTTCACGATTTTAAAAAATTGATTTTGCCAGAATGAATATATTTGCTTCATTTGAGTCTATGTGGAGGTAGAAGGAAGTTACCGCTTTTATTGTTGTAGTCTGAGTAACGTGACGTCATATCCGTACCGTATCTGAATATCGTACCTAAAATAAGGTGTTAACAAAAAGAACTATATACAAAATACATATATATGGAAATAAGATGGATTGGATTATATTCACCAGAAGTATAAAACATTACATGTCTCTTATAGATTAGATAGAAAATGCCACTAATTTTTGAGGGAAACGTCTTTATTCTTTGATTTTTGGGTTGCTCGAAAAAATTTAATAAATAATTCCTGACAATAACACTGATATTTTTGACTTCAGGACATCTCTGACTACATACATGCTGAAAATCAAACATTCTTTCTGTATTAATGTAGATATTTTCCAAAGTAAAAGTACCCAAAAGTGTATAAGTCAACTTTTCCCCCATGGACTAGTGCTAAAAAAGTTAACAAAAATCGCAATAAATTGTAATATCAAATCACAATACTTAAAAAACGCAATACATATCGAATCGGCACCCAAGTAGCGTGATAGTATCGAGGCAGGAGATAGGTGTATCGTCTCATCCCTAGTGGTAAATCAGTATAGACGCAAATGGGTGTGGCTTGTATAGATAGATTTGTCTGGACCCACAGAAAGGGAAGAGTTCATTAAGGTTAAAAAGTTACAGATCAAAAAGTAAAGTTCATTGTTATAGCGCCACCATCAGGCCAGATTGCATCACATTTGACACTGCACTCCCTTGAGTCCTGAGCAATACACCCGCCAAGTGTGAAGTAGATCGGATGAGCAGAGAGACAGACGGAGGTTCCTCGCTTTATAGTTAGATTTCTGAACATCAATGTTTGTTTGTCTTGAAGGTGCTGCTCTATGACCTGCGCTCCAACCAGCCGCTGCTGGTTAAAGACCACTTCTACAACCTGCCAATCAAGTCACTCAACTTCCACGATCAACTGGACCTGGTCGTGTCCGCCGACTCCAAGATTATAAAAATCTGGAACAAAGACACGGTAAGATTCAGTAACAGCCATTTACAGGACCTGACTTAACAGCCAGTTCACACTACACTTTAGCCCTACATGACTTAAGCACTGATATCCCGCTTCCCGACAGTTTTTGGAGCTCCCGGACAAAAGCCCCAGATCAGAGGCATGTCCTCGTTGGCTCGGCGCTCGCACATTGGCGTTAGAGCGTCGTGTGTGAACTGCTCAGAGATGTGAGCCGAGAGACTCGCCGATGTCTCGCAGACACTTCCCAGATATCTAGCATCCTAATTATCTGGACCTGTCGGGGACTCCGGTCACAAGCTACAGCCAAAGAGAGCACGAAGCACGGGTTGAGGGGAAACCTCAAGATCAGGAACTTACTGTATGTGTTACATTTGCAACACGGAGCAAAGTTGTTGTTGCATTGAGAGAAATAAATAGTAAAAAAGAAACCGGTGGAAACAGGCCATTTTTTGAACAGGTGTTATTAACAACCTCAGCAACGTGTCTCGCGTATGGTATCACATCATTTACTGTTTATTTCTCGCGTGTGTTCTCGTGACAAAACGTAGTTTGGAGACCTCATCGGAGATTCCTCCCGGTGAAAGATCTTGTAGTGTGTGACCTCCTGTCGCCGGTCAGTCATGTAGCGGAAAACCACGACGACTTCAAGACTCCCTATTACAAGACCGCAGGTTGTGCAGTGTGGACAGTACAGAGATCTAACATGTAGTGTGAACTAAGCATTAGCTGACTTGTGCTGCACGTGAATGATGATGTGTTAAGGGTTGTTTTCATATTTGTATATAAGGGACCGTGTCTTTTTTCAGCTGAGACGCTTTGGTTGAGTCTGGTTGCCATGATACGGAGTATCCGCGAATGTGAAAATGTCGGCACAAGGTAGTACATGCTCTGGCCCTTGCTCTGGATGAAGGGCAGGCCGAAGCATGTAGAGAGAGAGAGGACAGACCTACGTGATTTTGTCGGCAAGGAAACATCTCGGCTACTACCGTCATTTGGTTCAGATTCAGATCAACTTTATTATTTGTTTGGTCCAGTGCTCCAGACATGAGGACGACATAAAGTCCACAGTAAAAACAGTAGTATAACACACACAATAAGACCACAACATACTCATAATAAGAAACACATTTGATCACGTCTTTGTGGTAAGCTATTTGTCCCTCCCCATCTCCACGGTGATTCGACGGCTGGGTAAAAAGTGACAGCGTTTTTAACCAAAGTTGAACTTTTCAACTCTCGGCAACCAGAAAAAAACACCAACCTGCAACGCTCAGCGCCTCACGGTGCTGGCGTTTGTAGCATAGTGTAAATATGCAGTGTTCCCATTGCAAAGAATTACGCTAATATGACAACTTTCTAGACTCTTATTTCTTCTCTCTATTCACCACAGGGCAAGGCCTTCTCCTCCATACAGCCTCAGACCAACATCAATGATGTTTGCATCTACCCTAATTCAGGTGAGAACAACTTCTGCATTAAGATCATGACATAAGATGAACGTTATTGGTCCCATGCAGGTAAAATACAAGCCCGTCACAGCAGCACAATGCACAAGAGGAAATACAACTTTAAAAAACTAGAATACTGAATACATAATGACCATCTGCTGGATAGAAATGAAGCATGACAAGACACTATATACTGTACACCTGCATAAATAGTAACCTTAAAGTGTATTGAGACAAACATGGTCACTACTAAAGAGAGGAGAGCTCAGAGAGGAATGAAACCGGATGGCGGGTCACAACTTCTAGTATTCATGCGGCCGTCTTTCACCTCCGGGTGGCGCCATCTTCCAGTTCTAGGAGTTCACACACTTTGACTTTGACTTTGCAGTTATGCCTCCTCTGTCATTGCATGCCAATTGGTGTTCACTAACAACAAACTTTTGAACTTTATTGAAGTCATTATTTGGTCCAGTCTTTCAATCTGAGGTTTTGTTTTTCAATTTATTTTTTTAAATGACGTTTCATGAATTACTCACTCCGTGAAAAATAGGCGGAACTGAGTTGAGAAATAATTTGGATAGCACTCACCCCTGGGTGTCAGTCAGAACACACTGGACAGGAGACAGGAGGGAGCTGGAGGTGTCTTGATGGATTGAAGTATATGGGGGGGCCGCGTATCAAAACATCCGTTTACAAACTCACACACAACTCGTGCAGTAGAATCCAAACCTCATTTATCCAGTCGTATTCTCTCTACTTCCCACAAGCATGCATCGTCACTACAACCTTACTATTTAAAACTAAAAGCTTTTTAAAACTAAAACTTTAAAACTTTAAAAGCTGCTTTTACATCCCCTTTTTATTTCTAAAAAGGGGATGTCTTTATGCTGCATTTACAACCCCTTAAAAGGGGATGTAATGCAGCATAAAGGGTTAAATACGGACATACATTACATCCCCTTTTAAGGGGTTGTAAATGCAGCATGAAGGGTACAATACGGACATAGAAAGAAAATAAATAAACAAAGAGATAAATATTAGAAATAAAAGAAATAGGAAAATATAATAATAATAATAATAATAAAGATAAATAGATACAAACTTATAATGATAAAAACAATAATAATAAATAAATATATAAATATTAGAAATAAAAGAAATAGGAAATATAATAATAATAATAATAATATTAAAGATAAATAGATACAAACTTATAATGATAAAAACAATAATAATAAATAAATAAATACATACAATGACAGCACAGTGATACAGATTAGGGAGCCTGTGGGGTGAATATTCCTACCTACATTTTTTTTAGCTCACAAATTCTAATGTTTTGTTTTTCAGCTCCCAAACTGAGTTTTACAGTTTTCTTATTCCCTTCTCATTTTTTTGGGACGGAAGTTTATTCCGCCCTAGGATATTCAGATTCAAATCTTTATCGACCACTTTTCACTATTTCACATCTCAGTAACGGGACCTTCAAACATGCGACGACTGGAACTAAATCCAGGGTTTACACCACAGATGAGCTCTATTTATATCTGCCCCCCGCTTCCGTCCTCACATTGTTTTGCCTGCATCCTGTGTCTCATTGTACAGGGATGCTCTTCACTGCCAACGAGGATCCCAAGATGAACACGTTCTACATCCCGGTGAGTTCACAGGCATTTCCATTCCTCACTGGTGACTTTCACATCCTGTTCATCGGGTGCCGGGCTGACGAGCACACACACCCTGAGACAGTTACTTTATGGTGCAATAAAAGATATCTGTTACAGAACTCCTGTTCATACACGCTTTAGTGATTCAGGAGTTTGAGGACATGTGTGGGAGAAAGCAATCAATGAGCGTGTGTGGGCAGTTTGTTTTCACTTTCATTACTGTGGTTCTCACAAGGCCGCTGCATAATGAGTAAGGCTGCTGTAAGCTTGTTGGCATCAACAGACTTGTCCTGTGACTCTGATATGGTCTGACAGTGTTGGTGTGTGTTTGCGTCTGTGTGTACAGTAAACTAGATTTTTGCTTTGTGTAAATGAGTAAAATCCAGACGATGATTGACGCGGATGTGCTGAACTTTGGCCCTCCTGTCCTCACTTAGCTGTTGGATCTCCAGCTGAAATGGAGCTGGACTTGCATTTATGTAGTGCCTTTTTTAGTAGGGATGTTAATAATTAACCGTTTAACCGCTAACCGACATTAAGCATTTTAACCGATTAACCCTATCAGTTAAAACGGTTAAAAGAAATGTTAATAATTCATTAAAAAGCTGAGAAAAACTCGTCACTTGAAGGGGAAAAAGCTGGTCCACCTTAAGAGCATACCTTAAGAGGCAGAGCCGGCGTTACAGATACAGGAAGTCGGTTCCAGTCTTTAGCTCGCTTGAGCGGAGGAGATGTAGCCTCGTAGCATTTATTCACCGACAAATAAACTGTACACACACTGAGCAATGACCAATATGTCATGTCTACCTTGAAAGAGTTATGGGTCACTGCAATGTCCTATTAGCCATGAAGCGTCCCCGTCATAGGGACAAAATGCCCAGTCCGTTAATTCAGCTCTCTGAACGGTGTTTCCTTGGTGCGACTCAAAGGGATACTTCCTGGCAGCCACATGTAGGTTTGCTGCGGGGACATAACTCTCAATCTCAATCAATAAACCCACAAACAACTGCCATGACAAAGATAACCTCTCGTTTTGGCTGACTCAGCCTACTGGAGCAGCACAATAGTTGAACTTTAGAATGCATTTTTACAGAACAAGGGTTGTGGATTTTGTCCACATCACTCAGAGCCGTCTCTTCTCGCAGATATCGCTTTACAGCTAGTAAGGACAGAAGGAATGATGACATGTTGAGCAATTTCCTTAATTGATAAATGAACGTGGTAACAATCGATAGCTGTTTTTTTTAAAATCGACGCAACTTAAAGTGCACATTTTTTTCATAAGAAACGCGCCTTTTAAATTTGTTTTAATACCGCTAATTTCTTTAACGCGTTAACGTAACTTGCGATTTTTAGGTTGTTGCAGGCTCAGTTTTAAAGCTAGAGTGAAGATACTGGCAACATATGAAACTAGAACCTAATGACTCCATTGGTATCAGCCATGTCATATTAAATGACAACAATGAGACTAAATAACGCTCCAAAATCGCACTACATTTTGGCAAGGAAAAACTGCCATGGCCATTTTCAAAGGGGTCCCTTGACCTCTGACCTCCAGATATGTGAATGTAAATGGGTTCTATGGGTACCCACGAGTCTCACCTTTACAGACATGCCCACTTTATGATAATCACATACAGTTTGGGGCAAGTCATAGTCAAGTCAGCACACTGACACACTGACAGCTGTTGTTGCCTGTTGGGCTGCAGTTTGCCATGTTATGATTGGAGCATATTTTTTATGCTAAATGCAGTACCTGTGAGGGTTTATGGATGATATCTGTCATTGTTTTGTTTGTTAATTGATTTCCGATGATAAATATATACGAACATTTGCATAAAGCATGCATATTTGAACAATACAAAATGTGCGATTAATCGCAATTAAACATTTTAATCGTTTGACAGCCCTAGTTATAACCAAGATCCCAAAAAGAGCATGGGGCTTTGAAGCACATTTTCGTAGTGGCCAAATGGTGGAATTACAACTTCCGTGTCCGTCACGTGATGCCATTTTGGCCCAAAAATTAAAAAAATTAAAACGCTACTGCGCCTGCTCTACGGGCCCAATGGGTGCGGAAGATCGCCGGATGATCGGGTACTTTATCACTCAGCAGTCGAGCCGTTTTGGCTTCAGGCGCCACTGAGCAACTCTCATAGGAATGAACAGGAACCCGCCACCGGCGCTGTATTCAGTTCTCTCTATACATCCATGAAATTGAGTTCCTTCTTGACTGCTCAACCTGAGAAGCAGCGACAGTGCCGATGCTTTCGTTGCACCAGTTTCAGGTTACATGTCAGCACACTTCCACGCTTCTTTTGAAAAAGGTACAGCTCAGTCATTCTCTGACTGGGATGGAAACATGAGCTCGGACAGTCGGTCTATTTTTGTTTCAACAAATACATGACAGGTTTCGTACTTACTCAACAGTCTAAATCTGAACCCAGGGTGTGTGTTTGTGTGTGTGTGTGTTTAGGCCCTGGGCCCTGCACCTCGGTGGTGCTCCTTCCTCGACAACTTGACAGAGGAGCTGGAGGAGAGTCCCGAGAGCACAGTGTACGACGACTACAAGTTTGTGACCCGGAAGGACCTGGAGAATCTAGGTGAGACCTCGCTGCCTTCATTTCTCCTTAGGAACCTCACTGCATGTGGAAACAAATGTCAAAGCTCTACAACCAATTACACAGAAAAAACTTCCCCCAAACCAAGCGACCCCAATTACTCTTTTACTTTGAAAGCACAGAGGGTAAAAGAGAACCCTCTATCAAGAGGGAATTTAATCCCAGCCTTGAAAGAAACCCCAAACTATGAATCAATCTGAGCCACTTTGCCGCCTTAGGGGTTTTGGGTGGCTAGACTACCTAACTACAAGCCTAGAGAATGATTGAGAGGTTTTACGTAAGAAAAGCAGCGTGTGTGTGTGGTGGTGGGGGAGGTTGGATGGGTGTGAGGAAGGAGGGTTGGGGGAGTGGACACTGGAAGGGTTGAATGAACATTGGAATGCAGGCTCAGCAGTAAAGAGATCAAATGACAAGAAGCAGAAAGGTGGTTGGCTGCTGTGGAATAAAAGGCGAGGCGGGGGCAGGGAGAGGAACGGCAGTGTTGATTTACAGAAGCTGTGTAACGTGGCTCTGTTATGTAACCTTGAGGAGGCCCGGCCTGAACACACCGACGGGAGATCCTGGGAATTTCATTTCTCCACATCCCTCTTATCTCACACGCTCTCAACTCGCCTCAGGCTTTGACGTAATACATGTTCTCCAACAGTCACCCGTGCATGTTGCTGCTTACCTGAGAGTGAGTAATCTCACGCTGGAGATTATCTCATTTCAATCACACGTTTTTATTTTCCTCATACATTTTGAACTAAATCTCACTAAGTAGTTTCTCTGTTGAACAAATTTCTTCTCAGGTGAATCCTGAAAACAACTAGACTTAGAGTCTAGCCCCAAATCAGAGGCTACCAGCGCTCAGACATTGGCACTCTAACACCATGTGTGAACTGTTCAAAGACACGAGCCAAGAGGCTCCCTGGTTAGGGCTGCAACAAATGATTATCTTAATTGTCGATTAATCTGTCGATTATTTCCTTGATTAATCGATTAGTTGTTTGGTCTATAAAATGGTGAAAAATGTCCATCAGTGTTTCCAAAGCCCAAGATGACGTCCTCAAATGTCTTGTTTTATTCACAACTCAAAGATATTCAGTTTACTGCCATAGAGGAGTAAAAAAAACAGAAAATATTCACATTTAAGAAGCTGGAATCAGAGAATTTTGACTTTTTTGACTTTTTTTTCTTACCCAAACCGGTTCATCGATTATCATAATAGTTAGCGATTAATTTAATAGTTGACAACCAATGTTGCAGCTTTATCACCGGTGCAACGCAGACGCATCCCAGGCTAAATATCAGTGTTATAAAGCTAAGCTGGAGTAATGACGGATCTTTTTTTACGGCAGTATTGCGGAATCTCTGTGTAAAAGGGGCTAATGACAATGCTAACATGCTGATGTTTAGCAGGTATAGTAAAGCTGTGGCTGATGAGAATGACTTTATTGTCTAGCTATTTTGTCAGGAACCAAAGTATTTGACAAAATAAAATAAAAAATCACAGGATCACGAAAGGCGTTACAGTCCATCATGAAGGGGTCATGAATGTCTGTAAAAACTGCAGTCCACAAACCAACGGGTGACGTCACAGTGACTACGTCCACTTCTCATATACAGCCTATGATTGCCATCCATATAGACACAGCTAACATGGCAAAACATTTCTAGATGTGTCTGCCCAGAATTTCTGATAAATTCCACTTTTTCTCTTAAATAGCTGGTTTGAATTTTTAGTTTATTTTTAGTAATCTATTTAGCCAATTTCAGATTATTGTGATAACTTTGCTTTTTCCTTATTTGTGTCAGGTTTGACTCACCTGGTGGGATCGTCTCTCCTGAGAGCCTACATGCACGGCTACTTCATGGACATCAGGCTCTATCACAAGGTAAGGTGTCTAACTGCTATACAGGGATGTCATGATACCAGAAATGTAGTGGTTGATACAAAAAAAACTGTGAAATTCCACGATTCTCGATACCACGGTAAAATACAAACACAAAACAACAAATCCCATGTTCCCTTGACCTCTGACCTCAAGATATGTGAATGTAAATGGGTTCTATGGGTACCCACGAGTCTCCCCTTTACAGACATGTCCACTTCATGATAATCACATGCAGTTTTGGGGCAAGTCATAGTCAAGTCAGCACACTGACACACTGACAGCTGTTGTTGCCTGTTGGGCTGCAGTTTGCCATGTTATGATTGGAGCATATTTTTTATGCTAAATGCAGTACCTGTGAGGGTTTCTGGACAATATCTGTCACTGTTTTGTGTTGATAATTGATTTCCAATAATAAATATATACATACATTTGCTTGACATAGACATAGAGCTTGAACACATCATAATGTATGTGTAACGCAAACCCCCGTTAACGTTAGCTGTTAGCTCTGTTATTTAGCCAATCAGCACTGTGCTGCTAACAGCTAACGTTAACTAGCTCTCCTCCTGTCGATTTCAACACAGATTTGTTCTTCACAATGTAGCATTATCAGGGAAATATTCTCTGGTCCCCGAGACAATGGGATGCCGTTAGTCTCGAGCCCTGATCCCCGGTACCTTTGGTGCCTGTGGTACTGTAGGAAAACAAGTATCGTCACGTTTTCAGAATTTTGGCATCGACTTGGTACCGAAGTATCGGTTCTTGTGACATCCCCACTAGCTATATCAACTTTGTGTTAACATATCTTAAAATAATTAACTGAGTCGTTTAACAGACAAAAACCTGTTGTAAAAGCGTCTCAAAGATTTAACACTTTTTGCTGTTTGGTTTGGCCGCAGGTCAAAAGCTTGGCCAATCCTTTCGCATACGAGGAGTATCGCAAGGATAAGATCCGCCAGAAGATTGAGGAGTCCAGGACCCAGAGAGTGCAGGTCAAGGTGGGTGTCTCGTCTTTCCACTAGTGGTTACAGCTTTACCTGGTTTGTAGAGTAGAACTGTTCCAATCTCTGGCCCTGAGATGTATGTATGTTTGTGAAAGGCAGAAAAGCATTTCATGGAGTAAAATGTACCTTTTCCCTCGGTTACTGTGTGAAACTGTTCAACGCCTTTATCCAAAGTATCTTCACATCCTGTCACGCCCATCCCAAAAGTTTAAACCAAATACCGTTCAGCTGAGTAGTAACTTGAGTATGTCTATGAAAATGACCCAAGTCATGCTGATAAGGATCTCATTGCCTGTTTTCCTGTGTGTCTAATCAAATGTGCAATGTGATCTGAGACAGAAGCTGCCCAAGGTGAACAAGGAGCTGGCTCTCAAGCTGATGGACGAGGGTGATGACGAAGCAGAGCTTACTTCTAGGAAAAAGAAGGGCAAGGTAGGAGAACATAGATTACTAAATCAAGGTGGTTATTATGTCTCCATTTGCTCTTCTCAGTTCTCTGGATTTACTAACTCTAAAGATATTGTCTTCCATCACAGCAATATACCCTAATCATCATCTGTCATGAGGTTTTATTTATTAGGGCTCAAGTACAAAAGTGCCAGGGGCCCAATTGTGTCCCTGGCACGAAGTGCAAGGAAACCTATTGTTTTTGTAAAGATTATAATTTTTTTGCTGCTAAATCACATTTTTGAGGGGCTTGGGTTGCTCGAAAATTCAGGAAAATTGGCACATGCTTCACAACCGGTAAAAATTGCATAGTTCTGCGGTGATTGGACTCGGGCATGGCCAGCAGGCTCCATAGTGCCCCCAAACACAAGCCAGAGTTGCAAAAAAGTTCTTTGATGTTCATGAAATTTGGTTGGATCATTGTTCTCATCTGTAAGAACATATCAAAAATGTTTGAAATTTTTTCACCCAACAGGAAGTCAGCCATTTTTATTTTACAAACCCATGTTTGAGGACTTTAGGATGCACAAAAACTTTGCACCCATGTTCAAACTAGTAATTATTTCGTGTTGATGTCGTAATTGGGCTTGGGTATGGTACGTCGGCTCTATAGCGCCCCCTAATTACTTTTAGCCTTTGAACGCATTTTTGACGCCCTTGGTATACTGGAACACTCTCGAAACTTGGTGCATCCATCAAAACCTGTGAACTTTGCGAGAATATACAGCGACTGGGTTCATGCGTGTTTAACGAGCTCTATAGCGCCCCCTAATGCGTGGAAGGCCATAGTTGCTCTGATATTCACCAAATTTGGTACCCACATTGCTCTCATCATTTCAGATATGTTTCCCATTGGCTTTCATTAGCTCCGCCCAACTGGGAGTCGGCCATTTTGAATATTATACGTTTTCCATGCATTTTATGCCAACTCAAACTCCTCCTAGAGGGTTTATCGGATTTGTTTCAAATTTGGTTCGTATAACTCTCCTGCTAATGTGACGCTAAATTGTGAAGGAATAGTCGATACCTCAAACGATGATGTCATAGATCATGTGACAATACGGCATTTTAGGCACTTTACAGTTATGGAACTTTTCGAAAGTCCTCCAAAAGGTTTCAACAGATCCATCTCAGATTGTGTCAGCAGAATCTCAACACCTTCATGATGGTAAATTGCGAAGCTTTTGGGTTTTCGTGGAATGGCGTTGCCTTAGCGAGGCGTGCAATTTGCATATTTCGCGATGACACAGGAAGCTGTTGCAACTGGACTTTACATGGTCCAATCAGCCCCAAATTTTACATGCTGGATAAGAGGCCTGTCTACAGGCCCATGTTCAGTTATAGTCATAGCGTAACTGGTATAGTCATAACTGAAAACAGGAAGTCAGCCTTATGTGATAAAGATCATCCAATTTACATGGTGTGATCTACACCTGATATACAGCAACATAGTGTATAAGTAGTGTGTGTGTTCTATAGCGCCACATAGTAAAGTTGAGAACTTTGTGTTTTATGAAATTGAAATAAAGTTTTAAAGTTTCTTTCTGTACCTGTTTAGCCTGATATCTTTTCCGCCACAGCATTTGTAGGCAAGAGAAAAAACCGTCAACCCTAATCATTTCCCCTCCATCTCAACTTTTCAAACCTGCAGGCTCTCCCCAGCGTCCTGGGAGACGACCGCTTCAAGGTGATGTTCGAAAACCCGGACTACCAGGTGGACGAGCAGAGCGAAGAGTTCCGCCTCCTCAACCCCATCGTCTCCAAGGTCGGACAGAAGAGGCAGAAGAAGCTGCGTCTACTGGCTCAGCAGGCTGCCGCCTCCCAAAAGGTAAAGCTTTTGTTAATACTCACGCGAGGCACCGTGGCGCGGACCTCCACAGAAGGCGCGCGCACAAGCATGCACGAAGGCGTTTATGCTCAGCGCTTTGTTCTTTGCAATATTCTCCGAAAAGCCAGAGGGCAGACGAACAAAAGATTCTGTGAAGAAGCGAAAAGTCAACGAGTGATACCGGCAAAACGCCCATAAAACCAACTCTTCAATGCCGAGGACCATCCCTGTAAAGATGGGAGTCATGTTTTAAATGTATTATAATGAAACAACGGTTGAAAGGTTTAATATCCTGTAAAGAATTGGATTTGGCTGGCTGAGATCTCCTGTTTTTAAAGCATTTAAAATGCATATATTGGGGCCGTCAAAGTTAACGTGATAATAACGTGCTAACGCCACTAATTTCGTTAACGCATTAGCGCAATCGATCTTTTGGAGCTTTGTAGCGTCTTAAAGCTTAAGTGAAGATACTGCTATCATATGAAACTAGAAAACCTAAAGGAATCCTTTGGTACCAACCATGTCATACTAGCTTGTCACAAAGGAAGCTAAATAACGCTCCAATGTTATGCTAAATTTTGGCGAGGAGAAACTGGCATGGCCATTTTCAAAGGGGTCCCTTGACCTCTGACCTCAAGATATGTGAATGAAAATGGGTTCTATCGGTACCCACAAGTCTCCCCTTTACAGACATGCCCACTTTATGATAATCACATGCAGTTTGGGGCAAGTCATAGTCAAGTCAGCACACTGACACACTGACAGCTGTTGTTGCCTGTTGGGCTGCAGTTTGACATGTTATGATTTGAGCATATTGTTTTATGCTAAATGCAGTACCTGTGAGGGTTTCTGGACAATATCTGTCACTGTTTTGTTTTGTTAATTAATTTCCAATAATAAATATATACATCCATGTGCATAAAGCAGCATATT